>JAECUM010093789.1:0-94490 GCA_016617855.1 Megalonaias nervosa | reverse complement strand
TTTCCTTTTTCTCGACTTAACCTGTTTGTTGTCTTACTCTCGTCTTATCAGCCAGTACAGACAAAAGCCGAATAATAAAGAAACAAAAAACAAAACAATATGATTATGTTTGTGTTTATGTTTTGTATGCGTGTTTGCATAATTAGCTGGAAGTGGAACGTTTTAGTATACGTGTTCTTGTTTCCCCATAATCTGTATGTTTGTTTGTCCATATTCTGCTATTTCAATTTTCCTGGCTTCTCCATAGTCCTGTCCACTTCCTGTAGCGCCATCTGGCATAGCCCTATGCTATCTACACTCGGTAGGCCTACTTCTCAAGTTTCGCAGATCCCTGTCCCCGTCTGTAGTTCTTTTTGTACCTAAGGTGCTTGTGTTTCAAACTATGTTAAGCGTGTGAGCTTCCCAATTTTTGCAACGTGTTGTAGTTTTGCTAAATTTAAAATGAAACAAATTAATTAAAATACAGAGTGGGATATCACGATTTGAAGAAGCTAAAATTAAAACTATTTTGAAGAAAAGAAAGCCAATTCATGCAATTTTTTGTGAATATCAATCTAATCTGAATACTCACATTATAAAGAACAGACAATCGATCTGTGCTATATCTCGTTATAAAAAGCAAAATAAAATATAATCATAAATATTTCTTAAGAACTCAGTGCCAGTTCCTTCTCTCTCACTCTGTCTCTGATTTCACAACTGAATACTACTTCATGAACTTTGTAATATATCTCAAAATTGGTCTTAATTAAATATAATCTTAATATTCTTAAGTTAGAGTAAATAATAAATATAAAAAATATTGACATCCAAAATTTACAGTTGCAGCATGCACAATGTACACTATTGCAATGCAGATTTACTGTAATGATAAACTAATGGAAAATATGAAAAGTAAACGAGGAATTTGTCAATAATTCTGTTCCTTTGTTGATTATTTTTATGTTTCTGTATATTTTGTAATTTTTTTTATTTTAAAGATATGAAATTGAACAAAACTGTATTATCATAATTCAATTCTAAAATGGCAATTGTCGTTTACTAAATTGTGATTTCAGAACAATGTATACATGTGCAAAAACATTGTAATGAACATGCACTATTAAGTTAGAGTAAATAACAATTTCAACTTGTGTATGACTCATGGTATTTCGTGCAAAAATGATGGGGGCATGGGGTTTAAGAAAAAGGCATAAAATGGCTTCAGAAGTACCCGGAACACCGAAAAAATGAATTTATTCTTAAATCTGAATGTTCACAAGATAATGATACATAACCATAAGAAATATGCAAATTTCAGCTTGAAATAATTGTGAGGTCAAGAATTTTCAAAAAAATGACCAAAGACAAATATTAACAATTGTGGACGGTATATGTGTTTGAATCCTTGCTGTGAACTTATTTGAAAAGATATAAAGATGAGTTCATGTTTGAATTCTGCATACTTAAAATAATGAAGAAAACATCCCATTTTTATATGTTCCATAATTCTTTTACAAAATATCATCGCATGTAGCTGCTTAATGGCGACAAATGTTCTGGATTGTCACCGGTTGCCTCTACCAGCATGTTGAACTGCTCGGAAGTCAACACTACAAAATAAGTGGGGTGTGGGTAGGGGGTGGGGGTGGGGGTGTGGTTAGTGATGGTTCTGTGTTAAAGCCATCAGAGGTAAGTAGTATTAGGGGGCAATATAGCCTCACGTAGACCTAAGATTGAGGTATAAGCAATTATCCTGCATACCTTAACTAAAATCTGATAAGCATCTTGTCTGCAAATAATAAAATCCTTAATTTTAATATTTATCTTTAATGTCAAATTAGTAATGTCATAATTCTGCAATATTAGTCCAGTCATAATTTACCAGAAGTAATAAAAACTGTCAAGTGAAACTTCGTGTTGAGAGAAGTGTGCAGCTTCCTATTATCAAGTATGTAAACAAAGCTCTCAGCAATTTGAACAACTTTTGAGAATGTAGACTCAGTACAGGAGTGACCACGCGCAGAAAACGGAGTAGGCCAAATATTTCATCGACGTGAATCGAGACCCATCAAGGAGAAAGAGAAAAATCTCGGAGAAGAATATCGGAAAAAAACATTCCACTTTATGTTGTTTGATATAAGCTCACACAAGTAAGTTTACACTTTCACCGTGGCTGTTTGTATGCTTGCCTGTGTATGTCCTTGTTGGAGGGGATTGCATTAAAATAGGACTCTCTCTCTCTCTCTCTCTCTCTCTCTCTCTCTCTCTCTCTCTCTCTCTCTCTCTCTCTGGGAAGGGGCTGATCCGCCCCATACACTCCTCGCCTACTTGTTACCTCCACCCACCCCCACCCCTACCCCCCTCCACGCCCAATTTCCCAGTCCAGCACTCTAGTGACAGTCAGTTTAGGTTGTATATGATGCGATCTTTTCTCTACAGTGGATTCAGTGCAAAAGGGCAGGACTTTGCAAGTACTTAGGAGCAAAGGGTCAGGAATTTATTAATTGCATCTATACAGCACATAACTGAGAATGTTTTAAGGTAGCATGCAGCAGACGTCACAATGTGCCCATGACATCACCATGAAAAGCAACCTTCTGCACCCCCATACAGTCTGGCCTGGTTCTGTTATCCATTATTTTGTTGGGGTTTTTTGTTGTTGAATTTCTGACAGTGAAAATAGATAAAAGGTAGGATTCATTTAGCATGCTTGTGTACTGTTGCATGCAGAGGATGTACTATGTGTTCGGTTACATGGGAATAGGATTAAAGACAACCTTTAATGCAGCAACATATTCTGAAGAGTATGAGCTGTGATGAGCTTGCGGTAACGACTGTAATGTTTTCCGGAATGGTGATTTTCCGAGTGTCAACTTGGTGCCTAAGACCCATAGTAAAGTATGATGCGTTTTATATTACAAACCGATAGATATGTTGCAAAAACTGAATTTCTTTGCGAGTTAATAATGTCTAAAGGTGGTTTCCAAATAAAGAAGATGCTATATGGTCATTTCATCGACACTGTATTGGATTTACGATTGATTTTGGATCAGTCATAGCAATAAGACAGCTTGGTTTAAGATAGATAGATAGATAGATAGGATAGGATAGATAGACAGATATTTCTAAAATCATGAATATAATATGAAATGCAATATCAGTATAAATAAAGAGAGAACACATTCTATAAACAACAGTAACGTTTGCATGAAATTGATATGCATTGATATTATGATACAATGGAAGTCTAAATCAAACGTCTAAAACAATTAAATCTGTGATTTTAGGAAATCTGTACAATAAGAGAATATATTTGTATGTTTTACATTTTATAAGCTTACTGTAACACACAAATATAATCTGGAAGGACGTAATTATCGGACACTAGTCGCAAAGGAGGCCGCTGTTTGAGTCCAACATTTATATCAGAATTTGTAATAGGAAAAAAGTGAGATTTCAACACGAATAAATTCAAACGAAGCATCAAATTAGTCAACATATGTTTCTTTACGAAGTTATGTCTCTTTAGCAACCTTAACAACAATGTAAACATGAATAAAACTAAGGACGCGCATGAAACAGTTTTTACGGTGATCCCCATGCACGAAATCAATCCAAATGAAAGATTTATTTTCTTCTTTAGTCCTTAAAACTGATCCCATTGCACATCTACTGCTCTCAAGTAGTGGATTAGAACTGTTTTACTCCTAGAATAATACATTAATGTGCATTGAAACTATTTTATTCCATCGGCTAGAGCAGTAAATTGACGTATATTGCCAAATAAATTAACTTAAAGCACCAGAACAAACCCTGTTTGCGCCTCAGACAACACTTTCAGGCGTCACGTGAACAGATACTCATAGTCAAACTCCTTCGTTGAGATGGAAACACCCTTATGTACGTTGAGATGGAAACACCCTTATGTACGTTGAGATGGAAACACCCTTATGTACGTTGAGATGGAAACACCCTTATGTACGTTGAGATGGAAACACCCTTATGTACGTTGAGATGGAAACACCCTTATGTACGTTGAGATGGAAACACCCTTATGTACGTTGAGATGGAAACACCCTTATGTACGTTGAGATGGAAACACCCTTATGTACGTTGAGATGGAAACACCCTTATGTACGTTTAAGCTTAACATCCTTTTATCATTGAACACAATCTTACTTTACCTTCACCATCTTTCGATATGCATATCAAGCAGAAAAAAATATATAAGCAAAGGGAATTTGAAAATTTATACACCAGTGGGGGTTGGGGAAGTGTCTCCTTGAATTTTCTTTAAACTGCTAACATTGACAATGAAAATTTGCACAGGAAAGTGACACATTTTCATCGTTTGATGCAAAAAAGAAAACCTATTTTAAAATATCTCGTTTGTGTAACACACAATAAAATACATCTGTTATTAACGTAGAAAAGTAAAAATATGCTCTATATATTTCTTCTTTTCTTTACAAATATTTATAGTAGATTTTTCCAGTTATTAAAGCAAACATTACTATATAAAACATGGGGTTATCTTCACACTTGTCCCCCAAAGAGACGCATATTAAAATTCATAAGTTACTTTTCACCAACTTGCAAATGCGTTTTTTTTTTTGTTTTTTTTTTTAGGGGCCCCCAGTGGCCGAGTGGTCTAAAGCGCTGTCCGTCACGGATCACTGACCTCTGTCTGCGTGGATTCGAGTCTAGGATTCGGCAAATGTGGATATGTGAGAAAGCTTGCCAGTAGCTTCTCGTGGGTCGGTGGTTTTTTCCGGGGATTTCCTGGTCTCTTCCTCCACCATTAACACTGGCCGCCATGTATAGCCTATCGTGTGCTGAAAAATGGCGTTAAGCCCCACAACAACAACAACAACAAATGCGTTTTTAAATTTTGCTGCATTTTTTTGGTTATGAGCCGATCTTACTATGTCAGATATCGTATTGTGATTAGTGATTACAGCGTATGGATTCTGTGCAAGGGGCTTTTATTGACAACAAATCTTTATCAAACCATGAACTGTTTTTACACTTGATATAATCATGTGAAATTTCAATTTAAAATGCTGTTAAATTGTCAAATTAAGTTACCAAATGTGTAGCAACGATTCTCACATTTGGTTATGGGTTGGAGTAGGGTGAGTGGTGGTCAAAACTGCAATAAAATTACCATTAGTGTTGTGGGAAATGATTACACTCTTAAAGCAAGTATTGCCTTTCAAAACGGTTTCAAGACTCCATTATATTTAGTACATTCTTTGGTTAGAAACGCAAAATATAAATCAAGTGGCATTATTGTTATTATTATTATTGCTAAGCCCACACTAACATGAAACAATATGTTTTAACAATATGTCAACCTGCCACTTTAGCCAAATCATGCATTCTTTGGTTAGACTTCAGGTACATTAATATCATAATCGCTGAAATACTTTCTAAATTTAATAGACTCCAAGTAAAAATCTTTAATCTCTTGTGTGACATCATCAAGCTATATGATTATTAAGGTTCAGTCATACAGTGTGGCACTATGTGGCAAAAATGGCACTATTGTGACAATAGGATTTCCATGCTAAATATCTTCACAGGGTTAAAATTAATATGGCACTTTGGGAACAAGGGGAATTTGGCATTACTTCCACATCAATTTGTTTCAACAAATGGCACTATGTGAACAAGGCAATTGGTACGATTGAAAAGGGTCGTACATACAAATGGACTGACCTTTACCTATATCTACTGCCCAACACACAGTTTGACTTCCCAGCAGCTACATCCATTGACCAACTATTAACCGCGACCTAGATCTACGGATCATCGCCCACACCGACTGACCAATCATGTTAATGGCCAGCACTAACACTTACAAACTAGCACCTATACTTACTAACAATTGAACACTGTTCTGAATGTGTTTCAACTTACTGACCAGCAACGACATCTAATGACAAAAACACTTCCATTCTGATCAACACCCAACTCTACCGGCTAATCACCCATCTCAAAGAACAGCACTCTTACCTACTGATCATCACCCACAAATACTGATCAGAACAAAATCTTACTAATCAATACAGCGTTACTGTTCAGCACCCACATTTACTGACCAGTACATACATCTACTGACCATCACCAACACCTGCTGACCAGCACAGACCTACTGACCAATACATAGTGCTAATAACCAGCCCACACACATACTAGCCATCACTCACACCGTCTGACCAACATACAATCTTACTGACCAGTACCCAAGTCTACTATTCAAAAACTATGCCTAATAACTAATCAGTAGTCATGCTAACCAGTATCCACACCTACTGAACATCATCTGAAAAATGGCACTATGGAGACGAGAAGAAGGGTAATGTTAAGAATAGTCAAGCATGCAGATGGACTGAAAATTACGTGTATCAACTGATTAACATATCATCTGAATGGCCAGAATCTACATCTACTAACGATAACCTAAATCTACTGGCTATCACCCAAACTTACTGACCAATAGACAGTATTAGTGACCAACACTCGCGCCTACTGAATATACCCACACTTACTAAACTATACAGTATTACGGACCAAGCTCCACACCTACTGACCAGCATCCACTGACCAGCATTCTTTTCTACTGACCAAACCTCATACCTTTTGACCACAGCCCACCTCTACTGACCAACACCCAGTATTAATAACCCTGCTGCCCAGTATCTACATCTACTAACCAACACTCAAACTTACTAACCACTACATGGTGATTCTGACTAGCACCTACATCTATTGACCAGTACATACACCTACCTACCATCACCAAGATTTGCTGATCAGCACTTTAAACCACTAACTAGCACCCACGATTACAGACCAATACACAGTGTTACTAAGCAGCACATACACATACTGACAAGACACCACCCCAAATGACCAACACAGTCATGCTGACCAGCACCAAAATCTACTAACAAACACCCATGCATAGAAACCAATCCAAAGTCTTACTGACCAGCACCCAAAACTACTGAACAGGTTCTAGGTACATTAACCAATACTAAGTGTTACTTACCAGTACCCACACCTACATTCAGTTTTGATAGCGTCTTATTTGTTGGTTAGGTGGAGATGTCCTCTTATTGTTTGCATTTTTGTGTATGTACATTAGCGTCACTTTATAACAAATCAGTGACTGAAAATATCACGTTTAATTGCTTTTTAAAAATTTGTATCCGCTATATTTGTTTTTATTAGCTCGCGTGGCCGAAGGGCCAAGTGAACTTATGATATTACCCTGCCTCAGTCGTGCATCGCTTAGGATACATCCTTTCTAAAATGTTGCTCAAGATTAATCGAATGATGCCGATGAACTATCAATTATGGTAGCCGGGAAAAAAAGACTACAAACAACTTCTTTTGAAAACCGCTGAATATAATTTATCTGTATTTGACAGAATATAACATGATATGAAGAGCTTTCAAATTTGTAAAATTCGATTGGACCTTCAAAATTCGGCTCAGTTGCTAAAGTTAGAAAAACCTGTGAATAAATTCTTCTCAAATATTGCTCAACAGAGAATGGCCTAATTTTTGGCAGAAATTTCATACAACTGATGTGAATCTTCTGACAAATTTGGCCGCCGTCATTAAAACTCAAGAAACATTTAATCAACAGCTACTCAAGAATCGCTCAATAGAATTTAGCTGAATTAAGTATCCTGTTATGAAATGCTTTCTAATTTATGCACATTTTGTCGATCAGCCATCTTTACTGCAATATAAATAATTTAAACGATTTGTTTGCAAATCTTCTCAACAAAACCAAACCAAATCTGTGAGTAAACATCCTGGCATTAATTAAACGGTGTAGTTTTTCTAAACTAAGGTCTGTATAGTAATCAGTGAGTTGTACACACTTTTTAGTTTGCTTTATTTTTGTTTCCAATAAAACGGTACTAGATTTATGTTTGCACCTTAACCCATTTTCCCGTTGACTGCCAATTCCTAGAGATTTTGATGTCCCCAAATTATAATAGCCTATCTAACCTATGACCTTTATGCAGATATGCAATATTTATCGACCAAAAAAGAATGTTTTCGAACTATTTTATGTGAAACACATCACATTTAACTCAAGGAATATGCACACATTTTTGCAGGACGCAAGATGCCTTTAGAACGCGGGCAAATGAAAGATGAAGAAATACAAAAGATAAAGAAGATCTATGTTAGGTTAAAACGTGACGTGGATCCCACCGATCTCATTGACTTCTTCATTCAGGAAAATCTCATAGACATTTCTGAAAAGGACGATGTGATGTGTTATAACCCAAACACAAAAGAAAATAGGTGGTTAGGTTTCGAAAAGCTCCTCTTTAACTGCGGACCTAGAGCCTACATCGTTCTACTGCTAGCTCTAAAAGAAACTGGATACAAGGCACTTGCAGCGGAAATAGAGCAGAAGTCAGAAACAACCGAAGGACACACGGAAAGTGCAAGCTCAGTTAGTGTGGCAGCAAACATAAAAGGTACACTTGTAACATACCATCAATATATTGCACAATATTTCATATATGAATTAGTTACCAGTAAAAGAATGACAATTTAAATTTTAACCAGTCCTATCTAAATTAATAAAATAATATCAATGCATATGACATTACATACTTATATATAACATGTGCATCTTTGGCAAATCAATACGTAAGGCAAATAAAGATCAACCCCATCATCATATGCACATGACTAACCAACTCAGCTTATCTGCATGTATCACACCTAAATACGAATACATAAATATTCATAAGATCACTTATAAAATCTATTCAATAATGCGATTTTCCGTATAAAACATTGTGCTCTTTTTTAGTACAATGGGAGTTTGCCCCTCGATCAACAAACATTGCGATATTACTCGATCGAAATTTCTTAATTTGATTAGCTATTCTTTTCCCTGATCTGGTTATAGCGCCTCAAAGGAGTCATGGGTGGAGTTATACTTTCTTGAGGAGTTGGATCGCATCTTATGAATCGCTTGAATTGCTTCGAGAATTATAGAATCGTTTACGTGGGAATGTGACATTGGGTGATGAACGTAAAGAAACGGATTCCTCAGGAAAGCAAAACGGAACGGCATTAATAAAAGCGGCGCCACTGTCACTGAAGGAAAAGAATAGTTCAGTAATCTTGTCATTTAAGTAGTCCTTACTTCAATAAAATATACTTACACCCTGAGACATATTGCGTTTACATGATTGCAATTGTGTGGGCTGCAATTGATTGCAATTGTGTGGGATTTAGAATGTCTCCAATTTCTGGGAATAGAACAACTTAAAGTACTTTTATATACGATGATGATATAGCAGTCCATAGAATCATGATTAATATTAAAAACACTGTTTTATTTATATTCAAACCATTATAATCGGATTTGATCAGGCTGGCTTCAGCTTTGTGACGTCCGATGTACTAAAAAATGCAATTTCACGCCCAGCTAGAAAACGGCCTATTTTTGTGTATAATCACTTTTTTGGTGAATATTTTCCTAATTAATTATATACTTAGTAAGTTACACTTGCTGGTAATGCAAGAATAACGAACCTACAGAGTTAATGTTTACCGAAAATTGTCAAAGCATTTCAAAAAGAATATCATACCCATTGGCTCTAGCTCTCAACCGTGCTCTTAGAAACATTTGCACGTAGTGAAGAGTGTGAACGATCCCTGCGTTTTGGTAGTATCAGTGTTTTTTGTTGTTTTGCTTTGATTGTTTCTGTTCTTATTTTTTATCTTTATTTTAACATACGAGTTACTGCTTGAAGTTTGCTTCCTTAGTAAAAATAACTATTCATTTGAGTCAATATCGTGTTTTTTTTTCCCCCGCACAACATGTATATTTCACGAGATTTTCATTAAGAAAAAGATTAAAATCAAATGTCTTTAATTTCTTACACATATTTGTATCATTCATTTATAAAGGCTGATTCTTTCTAAAATCAATCACTTACTCATGGCTCTTTTTTTTCTGCGCAATAATGCCCCTATAAAGTGAAATTTGGTCAGTTGGTCATGTAAACTGAAAGAACATCAACTTGATGAAAGTGAAAAAAAAAAAAATCAAAACAATAAATGTTTATTTCCTTGTGGTTTGTTCCAGATTCTCCGTTCAAAAGAATAAAAGAAAATTTATTGGGAGGATACAGATCGATAACGTCAATTCAGCTATCTCCATTTGATGAGAATGAAACTGGTCCACTGGAAGATTTTTATGTAAATGTCACCATTGATAAAGACAAAAGCAGGAGCGAACATTCTCATACGCATTTGGCATTGAGCCAAGATGATGCAGACGAGAATCATAGAAAGGTCGCTTTCAAGGAGAGAATACGGTCATATCAACAAATATTTTCCCCGTCCAACAAGAGGCTATACTTAAGAGGTCTTGGCGGAACAGGAAAAACAACATACATGAGAAAGATTTTAAGCGACTGGTGTAATGTTCATAGTTCTGAAAACTGCGTAGACAGGCTTTCTGAATCAGCTATACAAGATCAGCAAACACTTGCTCAATACGAGTTCCTGTTTTACGTTAACTTTGCCAGATATAATGGAGAAAATTGCATCATTGATATGTTGTACAGTCAATGTCCGATTACAGAAGAGGAATGTCCAAAATCAGCTCTCACCAAATTGTTTACTGAAAATCCTGATAAAGTCTTAATTATTCTGGATGCCTTGGATGAATCCTGCTCTACGCCATCGTTTCTGTGTGATATTCTTTGTCGGAGGTTTTACCCCCGAATCACATTTTTTACATCGGTGAGACCTTGGAAATTGTTAGAAATGAATCTAAGACGGGAAACACATATAGATGTGCTGTTGGATATCGAAGGATTTGATGAGGAGAATGCAATAAAATTTGCTCATTTCATTTTGCATAGGTATTATGGTGACAAGGAATCTATTAAGGACTTTAAAAAGTCCCTTCAAGAAAGAGAAATCATGTCCTCCTTTAAGAGCAATCCTCTACTTCTCCTTTTTCTCGTGCATGTTTGGTACCGAAACAAATCACTGCCCAACCAATATCACGAACTCTACATTCAAATTCTTGATTGCCTCGTTGAAAGATATATCAGAAAAGCAAATAAGAAAGATATATCATCAGATTTGCAGTTTTCTACCTTTTCTGGAAGGTCAGGTTTCAAAATTCCTAGTTTGCAATCCACCTTACTTGTGAGAACATTTGGTAACTCTTTCTTGAAATCTTTGTGTCGGACAGCGCATCACTTCCTGCTTCATGCTGAGGTAACTGCTACACTGGTTATCACAAAAGAAGAATTGCTTAAACAATTAGGAACAATGGATGAAAACGTTTTTAATTTACTGCTCGAGATAGGTATTTTGTCCAAATCAGATTCTTTATCTCCACTTAACAAACTAATATCCGTTTCTTTCTTACACGCAACATTACAAGAATTTCTGGCATCTGTATTTCTCATTATAGACAAATATAATCTTGATCGGTTTTTTGCTACGTTGAATTCCTTGGACGACATTCTCAGAAATGAAAATATCATAATTTTCCTTTGTGGTCTTCATCCAGAGAGCGGTAGGAAAATGTTTAACCGTATATGCGAAGTTTGCGACAATGATCAGGAGGTTCGTGTATATAGAGACAACAATGACGAAATCGCCAATAACAAGATTACGAACCTCAACAGGATTCACCGCACTTGTCTAAATACGACTCAGAAGCGTTATCCTTTAAACTTGACTGATCTTCGCGTCCAGTCATTTGAAAAAGTTGACTCTCTCTCGTTTGCACCGAAATGCTTAGAAAATGTTAAGTCTCTCTGCATTGTAGGTGGGGGAAAAATACATTCTCTGATGAGCAAATTGAATATGAAATCAATTGAGCATCTTTCTCTGAATTATGTCCAACTTGAGAGTGGGGATTTGAACCTTGCAACGCCTCAGAATCTCCGTTATTTAAAGCTTCAATCGGTCACATCGAATACAAGAACGGAATCGCTTTTGAAAGGTATTAACGAGTGTACAAACCTACAGGAGCTTTGCCTAAAAGACATGCCGATGCATGATCTTATACTGGATTTGACGACACTCAGAAACTTAACTACGCTCAGGCTGGAGGGACTCAGACTTTTAAGTGTTGAATGTAGTGAAACCATATCAAGGAGCATCTCCAACTGCTTACATCTAAGGGAGCTACGCTTACTGAATAGCACACTCAGAAGTTTTTTCCCAGATTTATCGAATCTGTCACTGCTGACCTACCTGGCACTAGGACCAGCTTCTAGTATCGACGTCAGTGGTCAAGCAATGTGCAGACAGCTCACAAACTGCCGACAGATGCGATTTCTTCTATTGAAGGACATTTCATTCCAGGACTGCTTGCTAAATTTTGGCACATTATGCCACATCACTGACATTAATCTCATGTCATTGAGAATGAATGATGATTGCTGTAAAGCTCTGTGCTCTAGCTTGTTGGAATGTACTCAGCTGAAATCGTTTCACCTTAAAGACACTGCTCTTAAAAACGGAGTGCTTGATTTTTCACGACTGACTGAATTGACTTACCTAGTTTTGTGGTCAGTGTCGATATCAACTGAATGTAGTGCAAACCTTTGTCGTACTCTCTCATCATGTACACGCTTACAGATACTGGACTTTCACCTTTTAAATTTGCATAAAGCCATACTTGATGTGAGTAGTTTGACGAAGCTGAAGAAGCTGAACCTTTCGAAATTGACGATGACAAGTGGGTGTCATCAAAACATTCTAAGCTCTCTCAGCAAATGCACTCAGCTAAGGTTTCCATATATCTCTCGGACGAAAATACACGATTAAGACTGAGCCGAATGGTAAAGTTTTCCTCCACTCTTAGACAGTTTGACCTTTGCATAATGTGACCTCTCTCTTTATATATATATGTGTGTGTGTGTGTGTGTGTGTGTTAGATGTTTAACGTAGCTTTAACAACCGCTACGATGTCTGCAGTGTGGCAATTTATAGTGATGTCTAGCACTGGTGCATCATGCCGCAGACATGTGGCATCATGTCCCACCCAGTCACATTATCCTAACACCAGGCCGACCAGTCCTGACACTCATCTCTTAATGCTGAGCGCCAAGCGAGGCAGCTGCTAGACTTTAATATCGGCCGGAGTTCAAATCCTCTACCTCCCGCATCCGTGGCTGATCAACTAACCACTTAGGTCATTGGAAGCAGTCCATAATGTGATCTGGTGGTGGTTTTAATAAATGGGACTGGCTATCCTAAAACTGAATCTGTCAATGGGGGATGCTATTTGTTTTTATCAAATTTCTTAGTGAGTACCAACCGGTCAACAAGTTAGGCTTCGTGTACATCTTTCAAAATATTTATCTTACTTTTGGTTGTTAGCAGTCCCTAAACTACTTGACTCAGTTCACAAGCAACTGGCATCAGGGGTATGTTTGTCATAATAACCCTAAATATTTTGCATAACGCTATATGTATGCGCTGAATAAATTTCAATGAAAAATATTCTTTCGCCGCAAATCATCTGAACTTTTGTTTGGTAAGACACCGAGGCAGTGCACTATTGTCCAAGATTTTAGGCCAGCAGTATTTCGGTGTCCCCGTGCTTCAGTAAAATATATCCCATGGAAACTAACCATGGTATATAAAAATTACACATTTTGCAATTAAATATAAGACTCTTGGTTTGGAACACTTGAAATACAATGTATGACCATTTTATAACGTGGTACAGCTGCAATTAACGCCGTTAAAGATATTTTGAAATCCTTTGTGTCGCCATAGAGATTGTTACAGAACCTTGTTTCAGAATATTCCAAACATCATGATGTTACGCTGGTACATATCCTAGAGTATTATCGCCACTCACTCCCCTGAGTCAATTTCACTGCAAGCAATATTCTACATATTTTGACTTTGTTCATTCCATTAAATTGATTATTAACATGCTGTCTTTAAAAAATATTTTACGGCAATGGAATAAACCTTAATTTTTAAGAAGATATTATGTAGATTGCATAGTATGTCCAGTTTCGTATTCAATAAATGCAATGCACAAACAAACACACAAACAATATTAAAAGGCAGACTGTTATTTATTGAAGACAAGAACTGCGTGTCGTACCTATACGACATTTTTGTATTAAAGGTTATACAGGTATTCTAAATTTTTTAGGTAAAAGTGCCGTTGCTCTTCATCTTTTCCAGTTTTACTTTTCAAAAATTGTTCCGCCCTTTTTACTGATGGGAAAACAGTAATGACCTCCGGTCCGATCTTGCGCATAGCAATTGTAATACAGTCTGGCAAAGGTTAAACCTTCTTATTCATCATTACAACTTCCCCTTCTTCTAAACAAGCGATACTACGCATCATTATGTGATTTAACCAGGGCGCGGACAGAATTTGTGGGCCCTAGGAAAAAAATTCTCCATTAGGCCTGTATGAATTACAAAAAATTTCGTTATGTTTGTAAACTAGTTTGAAGAATTAGTTATAAAGTATGTGTTTTCAATGATGACAATGATGTCCAACAGTAAAAATTGCATCTTGAAATCTCTGTGGGGCTATACTGTTTGATTCAATTTTTGGATTATAGATAGATGGAACAAGTTACTTTTCAGATGCCTCTCTTAATTATTTCCTAACAATGACATATTACGTAGTTGTATATGTGTCTATATATTTGAACATAAGGCATCTAAGGCGTTTATGTTTAAAATACATGTATATTTTCATTTAGATGTATGGATCATGCAATCTGAAATAAAGCAAATCTTACCATATCTTATCTTGTCTTGTCTTGTCTTGTCTTATCTTATATTATCGCGTTCAGCCAGTCTTTTCCACTGCAAGATCCAATTTCGTTTTCCGCCCCCAAATAAGAAAAATATTAGGGGACAGTGAAACAGTGCTTAATGCTTTTATCATTCTTTTTCTTTGATTGGGTTCTCTTTAGGGAAAATGACTCCGTACGTAGGAACAAGGACGTACATCGCATCATTTATGTCACTCCTGGGCATTCAACTGATCCACAAAATTCATCTCAACAGATCTTTCATTTCCAGTCCAAATAACATGAAATATTTAAACAAAAGCATAGTAACAGCAAAACTACGGGTTTTTAAAAAGACAAATTGGAAAACAGAATGCGAAGTTATGATAGAATTAATTTAAGCTTTCTAAAGTTACCCTATGGTAAATTCGCATTATCAACAGGTAAGCCACAAATTTTGGGTCCCAATTTAGCTATTCTAGTTAACGTCTTCAAACTGCACTTTATAACACGGCCAAAATGTGTGATCCCAATTAAATAAGGTTGAAGGAAGCATGTTATTAAAAGTTCAGCTACAAACTACTACAACATGTGTGTGTGTGTGTGTGTGTGTGTGTGTGTGTGTGTGTGTTCAAGAATATTACATAGAATACGTTATTTAAAGGTTTCCTGAAGGTCGTAACCTTTTCAAAGCGTTCATTCTGAAAACTGTAGACCACAAGCGGTTTTTCAACGTCGACGTGATAAATTGAATTAACTATCAGAATCCACATGAAATAATATACATTTTAATTCTTCTCACTGGAGCACCCTTGAAAGAAACGATAGCAGAATCCTTGTGGTAAAGGTCCACAAATGAGACATAAAAGGGCCATCGTTTTGTCGCTATTACAGGGAGGTAACACAGACCAGGTTGATCTCCACTGGCATATACTGTCAAGGCTTAATTTTCCCTCAGAAATTTTACTTTTCGAAACAATATCTGAAATAAAATAGTACCTCGACTTTAAATTATGAAAGAAGGTTCCTTTTCTTGTCGTCTAAACAATTATTAATATCTGTTACAAATGAACTATATAATATAAGACACCATTAACTATTTTCCCAGTTTCGATTTAATATTGCTTATCAGCAAATACAGGTTAGTACATATCTTACTTATACATCTGCCTCCTAGACAATGGTTGAGATATTAAATTTCAATTCTTTTTGTGTCAACATTAAGAGATTACAATTCTTTTCCCATTCATGAAAAGTAAATTTTAAAAATTGTAATTTCATTAACATTTGTTGTATAGATCTATTTTCACAAATGTTTTAATGCAGTAGTATGATAATAGTGGTTATGAGTTTCATTACTAATCTAGGTCACAACCTTCTATCACCCATTACTTTGCCCTCATATCAAGCGAAGATACTCTCGCGTGAACGTTACCCACAGGTACCCCTGCAAGAGGAAAGTCATAGGGATAGAAGGCTGTGACTTTTAGATCAGTAATCAGCAAATCTACTATTATCATACTACTACGTACACTGACGTCAACGGGATAACTATTTATGCAGGTGCGGCGGGAATACTGATATGATGCTCGCGCGGGCTCAGTCTTTGGACATTAGTATGAAAATGTATAGCTTTAAATGTGGGCCTCTCGCAATCTCCCAGCTATATTAGCTGGCAACCTTTGAGCGGTCCCCCATGTGGCCAGAGGCGGACTTACCATTAGGCAAAGGTCGGCAATTGCCTTAGGCCCCAAACTACCAAGGACCCCGTAAAACGCCTCATAAACTTATGGTTACGATTTGTTGTCTTACTTTTCACCAATTAATTATATATCTAAACATCGATACGCTAAAATGCTATCCGAATGTTTAATTCATGATGAGTATCTCCCCCACCCCCCAGTCCCCACTGCATTGGTTGTGGAGGGCCCCATGCCTGTGTTTGCCTTAGGCCTCAAAATGACTAAATCCGCCACTGGCCAAATATTTATAAAGGATTTTATAGGTTAATATTGCCCCCAAAGATCTATGGTGTTGTATCTTCGTAAAGAATCAGAAAGAATTTGGATACAAAACTTTATTTTGTATTTCCGAATTCGGGGTTGATCTTTCCAATTCCGTTTGATACTTGTCGGGGTACCT
The DNA here is from genome assembly GCA_016617855.1 of Megalonaias nervosa. Classification (NCBI taxonomy): domain Eukaryota; kingdom Metazoa; phylum Mollusca; class Bivalvia; order Unionida; family Unionidae; genus Megalonaias; species Megalonaias nervosa. The sequence goes on along the minus strand of JAECUM010093789.1, from coordinate 77,565 downwards.
GGTCTAGTTCCTCAACGTTCCCAAGATTTAAAATTGAGATTGTGGTGTCGTACTTAATGCCAGAGAGAAATATCTAAGGCCGGTTTCCTCCCCCCTCTTCTCATTTATGATATTTTGCCAAAAGATCTTATTAATGTACTGTACATGCTGTATGTTCTATGCTATAATGTGTGTATGTTCCGTGTTTGTGTTAGGACCGGCATCTGGATCAAATTAAGTTTTAGTTGTCTATTCCTTTTAATTTTCTATTATAAAATAAGAGGAAGAGGGGCAATGACTAAAAATTGTTCTTCCCCTTTCATATTTTGTTTTGATTAAAACAAATTCCTCTATAATCGCTAAGAGACATTTCTTGTGTGTCAGCGCAATAAAAGAGAAAAAATAAAGTAAAATACAACCCAGCTTGTGTTTTGTGTGGTGTCCTTTGCATGTTGTATGTTTATCTTATGTCTCTCCTATTTACAGGTCTCGTTTTACAAAGGATTGGACTGTCCATCTATATTTTCCTTTTTCTCGACTTAACCTGTTTGTTGTCTTACTCTTGTCTTAACAACCAGTGTAGATAAAATCCGAACCAGAAATCTATAAATTAAAAAACCCCCACTGTAATTATGTTCATGTTTGCATAATTAGTTGGAAGTGAAAACGTTTTAGTATAGGTGTTCTTGTTTCCCCATAGTCTGTACGTTTGTTTGTCCATATTCTGCTATCTCATAGCCCTGCCCACTTCCTGTAGCGTCATGTGGCGTAGCCCTACTTCTGAAGTTTCGCAGATCCCTGTTCCACTCTGTACCTCTTTTATACCTAAGATGCTTGTGTTTCATTCTATGTTAAGCGTGTGACTTTTCCCATTTGTGTAAGGTAGTTGTTAAATAGTTATTTTGTTAAATCTGAAATGAAACAAACTAATTAAAATAGTGTGGGATATAACGAATTGTTATTTGGCTTGTTTTCTCTTATCTCTACTGGGATCACGACATGTAATAGAGGGGCACCCAGCTCGCGCACAGAGGCTGAACCTTCCCCCCCCCCCCCGCACAGAGGTCATGTCCCTGTTGGAATCTTGGAAGAAATTATAAAGGTTTTCGTTTTTGAAAAGTTTTATCTTTACCATAATAACCTGACTAGATTTCATCATTACTTTACTTACGTACTCCATTACTTTTTGGATTGTGATTTTATCCGGCATCCAATCTAGATATAGTAGCTTGTTGTCGTGATATCTCCCTTTCAGTTTAATTACATTGTTTAATTCCTCTCTTTGTCAATTTTATTTGTATTTCATTTGACAATCACGTGGTTTTTGTTTTAGTAAAATATCCTTTCTTACGTAAATTACACTTTGGAACCTCTCTTAATGCCACTTACCCCGTTAGCCACACTCCATGGAGGTATTTCATCAGCATGCTCTCTTTAGCGATTTAATCCCAGCTCATATTTTCCAGACTTTCTCTCAATTCACCTGTCTATTTCTTTGTTCTACTTTCATAATAGTATTTTGTTAATTCTTCCTTAATGAGGTTGTATGTTTCATTTTCCTTTTCTTCCCACAAATTTTTTGTATCTCTATATCTTAATATAATTGATTTTATATATCGAAACCTTCTGGGTACCTCTCATTGTTTAACTAAATTATAGTTCCTATATATATATATATATTTACCTTGTTCCTAAGCGAAGAACCAAACCAATAAATATATCAAGCCTCACATGTAAAAACTGGGTTTCCATTTAGACCCTTTGCACGATTTACTATGTTTTTAATTTTGTAAAGCGCAAATTTGGAACAGCAACTATAATCGGATCATTATCAGCGTCATACATAATAGCACCAGTAATAGAAATTGGTGTTGCAGTTATAACCGGTGTTGCTGGTATTTTTAATACCATCGCAAAAAAATATTCACGTGAGCGGCTAATAAATTACACGAATATACAACAGTATTAATTGGGGACGATATAGGGTCAATGGAAAATACATTACGGGACCCTAATGGGAATTTTATATAGGGACAATAGGAATGGAACAGGTGGGATGACGTCATGGTACTGGACACTTGCAACAATGTGGCAAGTGGCTGACCTGAATACGCGCAGCTACTCTAGGTAGGGACAAATACAATAGAGAGACAGAGACATATACAACACATAGATAACACATATATAGGCAAGAAAGAATAAATATCTTTTCGAGGCATATAAAAGTGGCCCTGAAAAGGGCCTTTGGGTTTCTTCTTTTCTAATTTCTTCTTTTCCTCCACCAACTCTTATCTTTTGTCCTACACTTTTTGTCTTTTTTCATTCTTTTCCTCCTTTTTTTCCTTTTCCTCCTCCTCCTATTTCTGTTTCTTCCTCTTTTCATTTTCTTCTTCCTTTTCAATTTTTTCATTCCATTCGCTCATTCTCTGTTTGTCTTCTATATCTTCCTTTTCTTCCTTTTCTATTCTTATCATCCCATTTAAGATGTCCTTTCCTTTCTTTAAATTGTTAATCTTCATACTTAGTCTGTGGGGACTATAAGCCCCAAACTGCATTCTCACCATGCCTAGTGTGTCTACCACCTCCTGCAATCTTATCATTCTCTCCATGATACTTGCCATTTTTTATATTCAGCGTTGAATGGCGCGAATGACGAGCGCTCAGCTTTATATTCGTGGAGCACAGACGTGAAGGAAAACATCCCTTACACTCAGTTCACATATATACTATCCACACAAACGAACGAGAATGCATAAAACACACCATACTTACTATCCACACAAACAAACGCGAACTCACAATAACACAACATATATACTATCCACACAAACGGACGCGAATGCATAAAACACACACTATACTATCCACACAAACGGACGCGAACGCAAATACACACACACATCAGTAAAGAAGTGAGTGTTTATAGTCCCACTACTTCACATTCACACAAATTAGCAACTTGAATAGTCTTTTTCCTAGAGAACTGGTTAGCACTGAGAAGGGCTGATTTTTTTTTTAGAACTTCAGATGCACCCGTTTAGTGATGACATCTCCCAGGCCGTGCCCCACACACGCATCGCTGGCTCCAGTCATTCTCCCAATTAATGCGTGTGATTGGGAGCGCAGACGGGGCTTGAGTGGCCTCATCATCCCAGTTTTCACTTTGAGGGATAGTGAATACGTGTTCCCTCTGTCTTCTCTTATGCCAGACCCGGGGATGATGAGATCTCTGTGGCTCCCACTCTTGCGGCTGTCTCTCCAATTCCTCCAATGCTTCCTGCTCCCAGTTTACTGCCTGGTGGCAGAGGCTGTAGCTGTCTTTGTTGTGGAAGTAGTGGCTGCGGAGACGTTGGTGTCCTCACCTAAGGCTTGACCTCACACAGGGGTCTCAGTATGAGGTGAGGCAAGATCCCTCGCTTCCTTTCCTTCTCCTCTTCTTTCCTTTTCTCCCTTTCCTCCTTCCCTCTCCTGGCTTCTTCGGCTATAGCCTCCATAGCCAGTTCATCTAAAATGCGCCTGGCATATTCCAAGTGCATTTGGAGTTCTAGAAGCTTGGTAATTCTATTATTCATCTTCAATGTTGATACGTCAACGTTGGGTAGCCAGACTGACCATCGCGACGCTTTATATCCCTGGAGCACGGACGTGAAGGAAAACATCCCTTGACACCAAAACTTACCATCACATCAAACGAGCGGACCTAAAAGAAACACTCAGTTTGACTTTTTTATTTACAAACACAGACATGCACGATTCGAAAAGACAGAAAAACAAAGGGTGGATTTTTTTTTACTGACAAAAGAAACGAAGTTCTTATAGACACACTTCTATTTTTTTAACATACAAACACAAAAAGTTTTTTTGGGCAATTGAATTAGTATGTCTTTTCGAGAGCATTGGGGTAGTTCTGAAAAGGGCTGTTTTTGTTGACGGGGAGTGATGGCAATCTTGTTTTACTGTCTAAGATTGCGTCCCCGTCTGACGGCAGGCTTTCCTACACGATACGGCCTGCTTCTGCGGAAAGAGAAAGCGAACTCTTTGGTGTCTACTCGACAGTCAACAAAACCTCTGTCTGGTTCTTGCTGCTGCTGTTGTTGTTGTTGCTGTTCTCTCTGCTTCTGAAGTCTGTACTTCTCTGTCCATTCTTCTTGTTCTTTCTTGATTTCCTCTCTGAAGACCTCTTCTACCAGGTCTTGGGCTATTGATAACATCCTGACATTCTCTATCTCTTCTGGCTTCGGTATCAGGTTTAGCCTGACACGATGTAAATTGACGTAAGCTTCGTTCAGCTTGGCTAGTCTGGAAGGCATGTTCATAGGTAGACGAATCAACCATGGATGGCCAGACTGGAGACTGCCCTGCTTTATATGGTTCAAACGCGGACGCGATAGAAAACATCCCTACTAGGGTTTTCGTTGAGTCGAAACGTTATGATAGCTAATGTCATGGTGAGGGATAGAAAAAGTCAAAGAGCATATATTCAAAGTCTTTTTTGAAAGAAACCGACAGACACATTTTTTTTTCTCAAAACAAAAGATTTTTATTCAACAAACAATTAACCACTACAATTAACAATAACGTCAAACAAACTATTTTTCACAAGGTTGGCAACGTTATGAAATCATGTGAGATTTCCACTAATGGAAGTCATGAGGCCATTGATGTACATTACGTTTCCTAGCTAAAGACAAAAGATAGCCATAATGGTCACAAAACCATCGATCTACTTTCTCATCATTTCTAGAAGAGTGACGATCAAAATAAGTCACTAAATGTTCTAAAGGATATCCAAGACTGTGTTGATGAAGAAAATACACACAATATTGTCCACACACCATGGAATCTGTGCCTTGTAATTTCACACTATTGTATCGTGTCGTCTGGGCATTTCTTCTCATAAAGGCGATGATGTCGTCTTCCAAAAGGGGTAATCCATACGAATCAAAATACTCCACACAATACTCTTGAGGGAAGTAGACGGCGACCCAGTGAGTTCCTGGGAGATGACTGTCGTCCGTGTTGATGACATAAGCTTGATGGTCTTGAGGTTAGCGATGAGGTAGTTTATCTTTAGCGCACACGACAAGATTCCAAGAAGCAGTGTATGAATTGTTATTCAAAAGGCAATACAGTTCCCAGGTATCCATTTTTTCTTTTGTTGTTGTTTTTTTTTTCCGCAGGTAATACTAAGTCATCAATTCAACTCTGACTTTTTGTTTGAAAAGCTCTGTCAAGTAACTGTTTCTTTGCTTCGTCTCTGTACTTTGGGCTAAGAGAGCTTCGATGCGATAGATCTCCAGAGTAGTCAATGGAGGGCAGGAATGATCACGCAAGCATTTATACCACTCATGCAACACTGCATCTTCCGAGATGAGACTCAAGCGTCGTCCAGATACTCGTCCAATTTTTCTTCTTGACTCATCATCAAACATTTATCGTGTTGAATTTGACTGGGATGATCGTTTTGACATCCATAGCAATCTTTCTTGCTCAATTCCGTAATTTTATCCGCCAGGTGTTTGGCAAAACAGGAAACTAAATGTTGTCCTTGTTCTGGCCATCTGGACGTGACCACTACGTTGTCTTCGTCTTGGTCTTCGGGTTCTGTTTACACGCTATCCTCCCATTCCATTTCCAAAGATTCTCTACTGTTCAAAGAGGGATAAGTGTCTTCCATAGTTTCTAATAGTCTAGAATGACTTCTCTCAAACTGTTGATTTCTATGGTATTATCGAAGTCGGCATACAAGATGACGTTGACCGTCTCGGCGAGAGCTTCTGCAAACTGAAGTTTCACACGCAGTTGACCGGATTTTATAGGGTGGAAATGTCCATCGTCGCAGCCTTGGTCTGGAGTGAAATCAAAGGCCCACAAAGTGTAACCTCCTACGTAATCATCGTACGAAATACCGTGACTGGTGTTGGTTCCCGGTTGTCCGGTAGCTTCGTACAGGGACAAGTACGATCTCAAGTAATTCTTCTGGGCAAAGTTAGGTTCGAAGGGTCTGGTACACAAGGTCTTGCCATCGCGACTGACTTCCATCTTGGACACTCTGTAGTGCTTAAACTGGAAAAGATTTTGATCGTGGGCTCCGTTGAGGGCTGCATTACTGACGATGCCAACGATTAAATGTTTGGGTAACTGTCCTTGGAACAGATGATCTTCGATCTTGGATCGGAGTTCAGCAGCAATGGTGAAAGTTTTCACTTCTACGCGTCGTATCGGATACTTTGGTGGTCGTTCTGCTCAATGTTTGACTGATGTCGTTTCCCGCTTTAGGTAACACTTCTATGCGGCGCACGTAAAGTCTGGCTTCTTGGATGATGGTTTTGTACTCGTTCGCATGAGCCATCAAATGGAAAGCGACACTGCTGCGATTGACTCTCAGGCGAATATCCACTCCGTTGAGCAAATACTTGTCTTGCAACCACATGTCCAAATGCAAGCGATCCATCAGTTCTAAACTACGACCTTTGCAGGATTTTCTTTCGACGGTCGTTAAAATCCACATTGTGAGGATTGTCATCTGCTGTCAGGGCTGTGTCATTAAACGTGTCCACACCTGCTATGTCAGGTTTCCATACCACGCAAGCATCCAGATGAGTGTTCTTGGCCACTTTTCCGTACGTCAAGAGATTTTCTAGGTACGCTCGGTAAGGGTAAGTATCCATGCTACTGCTGACCAGTTTGTTATTCAAGTACAAATTCACTTCGCTGAACAAGGAATGCATGAAATTGTTGACGGGAGCTACACTGGCATCGGCACCCGGATTGGTGTTGTCCGTTTTGATCACTTTGAGTTTCAGGTACAAGTAACTGCTATTCAGATCGATGTAATCTGCGGGTGGTCCTTTGATTTCAAACTCGATGGGAGCTGAATCCGTCAAAGAGGAGACGGGATGAAATTCGACCCATTGGGATTCTTGCATGGTCATCATGGTGGGTGGCATGGCAAACAGATCCAGTTCCGACTTGGAACAAGGGCAAGACTCTCGGTGCATGATTTTCTTTTTTTTTAATAATCAAAAATGTCTAACTCTCGGACGGATTTTCTTTTCTTAGTCTTTCGAGATCTAGGTGTGTGAAGTCCTCTGAAGGGGTGTTTTCGTCGACTTTTTCTGCCTTGTTCTTGCTGTGGTGTCAGGGAAGCAGGAATGCCTGACTCGGCATCGCCCAGGGCATTTATAGGAGTTTCTTGTCATCGAAACAATTCGGTGGTCCAGTTGGGTAAGTAACCTTTGTCGAAAGTGTGTTTGGTTTTGCCAATGCACACCCAATCTCCTGCTACCAACACTCCACGTTTCTTGGGGACAGTCACCGTTGGGGACGTGCCAAACAGACGCTCGAAGACGGTCACCTCGTTGTTGGGAGTCACTTCTTGGGGGGCACGTCGATGCTCCGATGGTAAGATTGGTTGTACGCTTGGACTAGGTGTGGAAAGACATCGATGGACTTGAGAGTGTGTTGATGTGCAAAATATTTCCACATGCGTCCTTTCAAGGTGCGTTGAAAACGTTCCACGATGCTGGCTTTGGTTTCGGGATTCTCGGTGGTGAAAAAATGAATGTCACGTTTCTTCAATTCTTTTTGGAATTCTTGGTTCAGAAATTCGGTGCCTTTGTAAGTTTGCCATCGAAGAGGGTGACGTCCACTTTATTTCAACACCAGTTTGAGGGCTCGCACTAACTCACTGCTCGATTTGGAAGCCAATGGCACGACGCAAGCAAATTTGGAAAAGACGTCGATGACACAAAACAAATATTTGTAGCCACGATTGTAGGTGGCCAAATGAGAGACATCGGCTAAATCGGCTTGCCATTGATGATCGATGCCCTCCACTCGGGTGCGATTTCTGGAAACTTTTCGTCGAATGGGCTTGTGTAAGGTGTACGTGGCTTGTTCTTGTAACCAGCGTTGCACTTGAGGTAAACGGACACTTTTCAGTCGAGTTTTGGCAGCACGATACAATTTCTGAACTCCTCCGTAACCTGCAGGATGGGATGGATCATAGTAAATGCTGGCTAACACCTTCTCCATTTTTTTTAAATAAGTGATCCACTCTTCGCTGATGATACTCTGAGGTTGTTTAGAAACGGCTTTACGTGTCCGATGTGCCACAGGAGTAGAAGTCGAAGGTAGTTTTGGTGGTAGTAGTGGTGGTGGTGATGGCGGTACTGGAATGGCTTTGGTCTTCTTTTCTTTTTATACTTCTGCTTTCCCTTCTTTCTTTTTCCCTTCAGTCGAAGGTGGAGTGGACATCATCTTTTTAACCCAAGCTTTAAGTTCTTCTCGTTGGGGTGTAGGGGAAGGTGTCAACAAGGACGCTGAAATCTTACTGGGGATGGGAGCTGCTGACGGTGTTTGAAAGACTCCTCTTGCCTCTTCTTCCTCAGAGATCCGTGGGGTTGCTTCTGTCTTGACCACTGGGGATGGTAGTGGTTGTGTTGGTGATCTTTTCATCAGGGCCTTAAAATCTTTCAGAGAGGGTAGAGCTGTTTCGTCTAAAGCTTTCTGGTGAAAGAGTTGCAGTCGTTGCAACAACTGACCGTACCTTTGCGATTTTTCCGTTTCTGACAAATCGCTGCGATCCATCAATGACTGAAATTCGTGTTGTAACTGAGACATTTGTGTCAAATGAGGATTGGGAGGGAAATGCGGGGTCCGTTGTTCTTGCCAACGATGGTATTCCATCCATCGTTTGTAAGGTACTAAAGCCAGTTTTCGTCCTTCCATTGGATTTCAAGGATTACGTTTGAGATCTTTTGATTTCAGAGGTCCCTTTTATGTTCCTGACCTTTTATCTTCATCCCAGGATTCTTCCCATTGTTCCCAATACTCCTTTCAGAATAGTTGCTCCTATGGTTCCCAGCAAGGGTCCTAACTGGCGTAAAATGGCAATTACTTTGCGTAGCACCAACATCTTTTTCTTTTGACGAATGGGTATTTTCTTTTGGACCATTTGGCGAAAAACGTGTCGATGTTTGGCTAAGCATTCTTTCTGATGTTTAAACAAAGGTATCGTGCCTTTCAAGACATTCAGACAACATTCGCTCACGGTATCGATGACATCTTTGGGGCGGTTTGAATGAGTCTTTTTCGCATGGGTGGAGGAGCTTTGGACAGGACGGACAACATTTCCCAATGTTTGACTAAACGAGGAGGTAGTCCTTTCCTTTTCTTTCGTTTGGGGGTAGAAGAAGGATATCTTTTTTGGGTGACATCTTTCTTGGTTCGTTCGTTGGTTCCGTGGCATACACCAAAAAATACACTAACGTCGATGACTTGTCACACAGCTTTTTATCTTTTTTTGGACTATCGCTTCGTCATAAAGGTGACGATGTGTTTTCCAAAATCGACAAAGAATCCTCTTCTTTGGTGACTCCTCTTTTTCTTTGGACGAGTGTGTCTTTTCTGGGGGTGATGTCGATGCTTGGCTAAGCGCTTTTTCGGATGACGAGACTGTCTTTTTCTTTTTCCTTTCTGGGCAGGGGAACGACGATGAGGGGACATCCTTGGTGCACAAAATACATTACCGTCCATGGCTCGACATGCGTCCTTTTATCTTATTTTTGGGCTGGTGGTAATAGATTAAATTTTTTGAGCATGTGTGGTAACAAAAGATGAATAACAAATCATCCTCTTTGGTGACTTCTCCTTTTCTTTGGACGAGTGTGCCTTTTCAGGGACAGGCGTCGATGTTTGGCTAAGTGTTTTTTGGATGACGTGTCTGTCTTTTTCTTTTTCCTTTTCCTTTTTGGACAGAAGAACGACGATGGTGACTGTGTGCACTTCTTGGAGGGGACATCATTGGGCGTTCAGGAGCACAAAAACACTAAACCTATCGTTTGCCTCTGGTCTTTTTATACTGGAATGCGTCGCCACTGATTGTCGGCTCGTCGTATCATTTTCATGGCAGGCATCACGCGTCGTGGAGGAGTTCGCAACGGACTCAATCGGGACAGTTCTTGCTTGGACAAATCCAGTAAACTCTTTAACATGCCTGATTGCTCTTGGACTTTGATTTTGGAGGCAGGTACTTTGTGAGCTGCGGCCACTGCCGCTAAAGAGGAAAAGGGTGTCACCGCTGGAGGAGACGTTTTTGGAGACACGGGTTTCCAATGTTTCATCAAATTAGGAAAGACGCGTGTCAAATCAGGTTTGGCAGGCATCACCAGCAACGAAGAAGTGGAAGATGTTGAGGTTACTGGAGTCGCAGTCACCGTTGTTGTGGCAGGTCGTGGTTTGCGAATGCAAGGTTGCGTCCTGGTGGCAGTACCTCTCTTGCGGGTAGAGGACGTTTTCTGTGGGCTTTTCTTTTTCTTTTCCTGAGGCTGTGACCTGGTCTTGACACCGTTTTCTGTTTCTTCTGGGTACGTTTAGGCGTGGCTTTTTTCTTGGGCAGGACTTTGGGAGCATTAGGACCCCATTTTAAGACGGAACGAATGATGACACCTCCTAGAGAACCGGTACCTCCAGGTTTCAAAATGATTTGCTTTTTGGTTTGAGTGTCATTGCGAGGATCGGCTAGGTGCGTCAAGGCTACTTTGTTTCTCTCAAAAAAACGTTTGGTTTGATGTGGAATGTGAATGATACCTTGCAGTAATTGACGTGCTGTCACCGTAAACCATCGTAAGACTTCTTTGAGACTAGCTTTTAAGACACGAGCAGGTATTTGTTGTTTTTTTTTGTGACTGATGCTGTACAAGGCACGAATCAATTTGATGGGAAGATGAGACTGAAGGGACGTCATGTTGACAATGTGCGAGATAGACCCCAAGTGACCGAGGTTTTTATAGATTTGTTTTGGTTGTTGAGGTTGTTGTTAAGTCGACAAAGGAGACGTGTACACGACAGGCCCTCCGTCTTGGCACCAGTGATGAAACAGATGGGTACGAAATCGCAAATAATCAGGAGTGGTGGGTTTTAAATCTACGAGTAAATAAGCGTGTGGGGTTTGAGTGGCATCGTCGTACGAGTGAGTCAGCCAAGGGGTTCCTAACTGTTTGGCTAACACTTGCACTTGCGATTTATCTCTAGGGCTTTTAAACAACACCACGTAATGAGCATTGAAACTGATGGTGCGATAGGCTTTACTTTGTTGAAACAAATTTTGGGTGATGTAAATGACACTGGCATTACGATGATGCCCATTGCGCGTAAACCACAGTTTAATTTCTTCTTCGTCTTCTCCTAACATGTCGTCAAAAATAACCAAATGGGTTTGAATGGGTCAGACACGATGCAGTCGTCTTCGCCAGGAATGCTTTCCATAAAGACGATGGAATCGCCTTGACTTTCTCGCAGAAGGTTGTACACCGGTTGCCACTCTTTGTAACACCACACAATTCGTTGAGGTGGACGTTCGATCAAATGATATTTATGTTCGATCAAACGTTTGAGAAATACGGTTTTGCCTGAACCGCTAGATCCGGCAATGAGCATGTTAAAGGGATGGCGAAGATACAAGGCCTCCCAACTAGTCCGATCTACGTGATCGTCGATGACTTTGAAAATGGAGGAAGAGGTAGCAGAGACAGCAGATGTAGCCATAGTAGTAGTGTAAGGAATGTCACTTTTGACAGGAAGACAGACAAGACAAGAGCTTTTATACTTTTTTCAGGACACGTTTATTGTCATTTTTAATTGTGAACAACACGAAAGACAAAAATACATAAAAGCCAAATGGTTAAGTACATGAATAAAAGGCACATCAAAACGATCATAATGGAATATAAAGAAGTCTCTGTACAACATTTGTGGTGATCAAGAGGTGGAATTGTAGGGACAGTGTGTAATGTTCTTAGAGTCTCTACACTCCTTGGCACAGTCACACAAGTGTCTTTCCGGAATGGCCTTTCAGGGATGTTGATAACGGTCCTGTTCTGAACAGAGTGGTTTTCCTCGCTCATGACTTCTTCCTCTTCTTCTGGCACTGTCACTAACACTGGTTTAAAAGTTACTTTTTTCACTGAACGTTTTAAGTTTTTAGGATGACAGATCTTGGGCATAGTGTGCCACTTCTTTTGTCCAAACCTCGAAAAACCCCAACTTTTCCAGTCACGTACATCTTTCCAGTGAGGGTGTAAGTCACAAGCTACACACACATCATCGTACACATCTTCAGTACCTAAAAGTTGACGAATCTTTCCTTCCTGTAGAGGTTGTCGAGAAGTATCGAGATGAAAGCGCATTGCTTTGAGCAGAATGAGTTTTTTCATGTACATTTAAAGGAACCATTTTCATGCTTTTTGGAGTGGTATGTATTGTTCGTAAAGAGTCCGCAAAGAATCGGCCGGTAAACGAAATCCCAGAAAGCAAGTCACTAAGACACACACTACACGTCGACCCCAATTCAATGGACACAGTGCTTGTAAAATACAATGGTAATCCTCCACCGTTTTAATAGTGTCATTGCTTTTCCTCCACGGAATCTGTTGTATCACGAATGATAAAGGTCGTGGCATGGTAGTCCGTTTTTATACCTCTTTTTGCCGGAGGCAATAAGTGTACTTTCTGCACAGAGATGGTCGTACTCCAGTGGCAAATCTAAATTTTTTAGTCACTAACTTGCACATCAAACACCGTTCAGAAGTGTCCTCTTGAACTAAGTTTACATTGTGTAAAAGATTTCGGTAACCCTCTAACTCTTCTTCTGGAATTCCTTTCAGTATGTCTACCTTGTAGTAAAAAGAATCAGTAACAAACCAATCCTTCTCGCACATGGGTTGTCGAACAATGTCTGACAATTGAAACGCTTTCATCAGAATCAGTCCTTTAATAGCATTCAGGTACCAGTGGTTCAAACATCGGTGACGTAATGAATGCAATTGTTCTTTGCGTTTTACTTGTATTTTCACCAACTCGCGGTAAATGCGTTCTCTCAGCTCCACAGGCAAACCACGAATGTTCTATTGTAAAGAATCCATGACTATGTCAGTCAAACACTTCTCCTAGAGCGAAATTAACTAATGTAGTCAGTAATTTCTGGCCACTGCCATTCCAGGAAACTCTCAAGAATGTCAATAAAATCTTCAAATGTAAATGATCTAAAGCGGAATATCCGAAGAACGCACACTTGATCCAGAGAAATCTGACTTGTTTGCTGACTTTTGTCAATTTCCTCTTGTGAATTTCTCGACATAAAAGTTCTTTAGTCACCCATCGAGATTTTGCTCTGGCAAGTCCCTGCCAAATGTCCTTGTAGATCTTCTCTTGCAATTCGTTTGGTAATGTTTGAAGATTATTTTTTATAATGGTGTTTAAATACTTGTCTAGGTGTTGTACAACGTTTGACTCCTAGTCAAACAGCTGGTTTCTTAAACGACATGGTATGCCCACTTCAATGACGAAGTCCCACTAAAGGTAGGTAGTGACAATCTGGAGACCATCGAGCATGTTCCAGGTAAGCGCAATCTTTCTTCTCCCACTCGTGAAGTGACACACCGCAACTGAAACACTTGACTTTATCCCCTTCGCCCAAGTAGATAAATCCGGCTCTAGCTAATTCTTCGGGGGTAGGTCCTCCCAGATATTTTGGCCATTTTCCTCGGAAGGTTTGGATCCGACTTTCAAAATCGCAGTATTCAGGCAAACACACAGGCAATGAATATTCGTCTTTCACAGGTTCATTTCGATGAGGGTACGTTGAAATATGTAGGAGTTTGCTCAGTTTGGGATGACATCCGTAGGGTGGTAGCCGCATGGTTTCATAATGATGACATCCACCATGAAAACCAGTAAAGTGAAAAGGTGAACGATGACGAGTGGCATCGCTTTCCCATCCGTCAGGTTTGACACGCACAGCATCACTTTCCAAGGTAGGTATAGCAAAGTTTCCATGATGTGGTACTGAATCGCTGAGGTCATCGCGTACGGCATCCCTACCATCGCAAGGCACAGCATCGTACTCGAGTTTCTCCTTGGACTTGAGTCTTACGCTCGATACTTGTTCTTTGAAAGGATTCATCTTTCTTGCTTGGCATTGGTAGTTCCAATGAACTATCGGTCTCGGACGTTGTCCCTTTTAATATGCTGACCAATATCGACGTGACCGTACGGTAAAGTGAAGTTGTTAGGAAGCCGAACTCGCTTCTGATACACGATCTGACAGACTTTTTCCAAGGGTCGACTGAAGATTTGGTGTGCGGGTAAACGTACAATCTTGTGCGGCTCGTGGGTGGTCACTCTAAAATTTCGATCCTGCCCAGACTGCAAAGCTTCTTTCAAGACGCCAAAGTTCACCAGTCGACTGGTGCGATAATTAAGAGTCAATCCTTTCACTTTACACTCCGTGTGCAGTTTTCATTGTGAGTCTCGGTATTCGTAGCCGTAATTTTTGGGACCGCCACTTGCGAAACTTAGAGTCTTGTCGTCGGGATGCTCGTCCATCCAGGCTCCTAAACGGTCTCCTTCGATGTTAGGATGTTGTTGACCCCGACGATCGATGTAGATGCAACTGTCCATGTCAAAATACAGCACACGATCTTCTAATTGGTGTAAAGCTTTGTACAATTTTAAGCGAGCATGGGCTGTCACGTAGGCCGCAATGATGACATTTCCAAATTCGTCGGCTTCTACAAAGTCCAGTTCTTCTTCGTAATTGACTAAGATCAAGTCCTCACGAACTACGTCCACGTGTTTCATGTATTTGGTTTTGTCTTCAATCATCTGGAAGTAGCGTTAAGGTTCTGTCAAATACTCCGTCTTGGGTAAACACGGTCGTTGTACCATTTTCCCCCACCAATCAGTTCAACATCACTGTGGCAAACGATCGCCTTCCTTCGTTTTTCTCCACGTGGCCTAAAGTGATGCCTTCCTGCTCCCAGTATTTCTCTTTGAATTTCTTTTGGTCTTCGGGAGTGTGGCACCAGGAAGGATAGCCACTGGCTTCTTGTTTCAGTTTTAGAAAGGCATCCACGTAGTCTGCGAAAATGCCTTTCTGAGTCTCGTCGCCCTTGTGGTATTTTTCTGTCTTGGGAAAGTGGTAAATTTCGTACACTTCTAACAGTTGGTATCCCAGGCCCAGAGCTTTAAACAATTCCACGCCGACCCACGTTCCCGTCAAGGCTCGTTCTTCCTGGCTGTGCTGACAAGGTCGGTCTTGGTTGCACGTTTCGGCATAAGTACTACACAAGGGAAACATCAGTTTTCCTTGGCAATGATGTGGTAAAACGGGATGGTACAAGGTCGTGAGAGGCAAGACTTTGCACTTGATCAATCCTTCGTATTGTCGAATATTTTCCAGGTCAATGTTATCCGTCAGCAATTGCGGGTGCCCTGCGGAAAAGTGACAGTATTTGCACACGTAAGGATACAGCGAACCCACGTCCAAGTATTTGATTTCTTCTCCTATCTCCTCGTCGGTTTTGTACAGCAAACAGGTGGCATTCGTCCGTCCTCCGTACAAACTGTCCTGCGGGTTCAGAGGGTCCACCAGTTTGTAACTTTCCACGATGCGCTTAAACTCAGGATCGGTTTTCAATCACTGATCGTACTCGTGTTCCCACATTTCCACCATTTGGTATCCTTGCTCTTCTAACTTCAAGCGCCGCTGACAAGTAGTCTCGTACAAGTCTTCCATGGTACGTTGTAAAAACTGATTTTTCGTGTCACGTTGAGGGTAACAGATGGAACAACCGTGAAATAAGCACCCGTTAAAGTCGTACACGATCTTGGGGTTTTCTAAGTCCCAGCAATCCACTGAATAAGTTCCGATGGTCTTTTCGCCTCCTCCGTTGCGAGCATGTTGGATCCATTTGTCTTCCTTGTCGCACAAGTAATGTAACCAGCGTAGGGCTTTGACCGAATATTGACGCTTGACAAAATTGGTCGTTTGAGGACTTATGACAACTAGGGTGTTTTCGGGCATGAATCGTTGGCGGTACACTAAGGAACACGCTTTGGCAATGGTGCATGCTTCTTTCAAAGGATCGATCCCTCCGTGTTCCATGAACAGTTCTCGAAATTTTCCACAGCAACGCCGTAAAATGTCCACGTCGGAACGACAATATTTTAACATTTCTTCCTGAAAGTCGAAAAGGTTCGCGGCGTGAGTGTGGTACCAAGCGTAGAAAGCTTCTCGTTGTTTTGGTACGCATGTTGTCGAGATCGTAGTGGTGAGCCTAAGGCAAATGGGGTAGAACGGCATGTTGATTGGCTTCGGTATTGAAAAAGTGCGGAAAATAGCCTTTGGCCATTTCTGTCATTCCAAACGTTTTAGGCATTCGACTCAAAGGCATGTCCAAGTAACTCATCGAATCTTTAAACTGCACTTGTCCCACTTGCATGGAAATGATTTTGGCTTCGTTCAAAGTCACTTTAGGACGTTCGGTGCCTTGTTCCGTATAGTATCTCAAAAGAAACTGCCCAACGTTTCCCGAGAAATTTGAGCCATCACCGTGGCATAGCGATGACAATCTCCGTAACGTTCGATGTCCTCTTGGTTCCACGTCTCGTCGACATTGCCTAAGATCCACTGGGCGAAATCGGCTAGAGTGTTCGTTCCCCGAAAGATTTTTTCACGTTCTCCAGGGATCTTGCTACAGTGAGGGCAATGAGTAAAGATAGGCTCTTGGATGCACTTCTCGCACGCTCGGTGAGCCACGCAGAAATTAGGAATGTGAATGTTGGTCTCTTGCATGCATTCGAAATCGAAAAAGATGAAATTGCCTTTCTTCTGGTTATCTTCTTCTTCTTCATGTTTGGAATGGTATTTTTGAATGTAGCATTGGTGTTCCAAGTCCACGATTTGGCGACAAATGTGACATCGCTTCTTTCCTGAACAGACGTGCAGCTTGGCACTGTTGGTACGTATGCCTTGTCCACAAGTAGGGCACAATCTCAGGAGCTGACAAGCACATTTCTGCTGTGAACCTTGCGTCTTTAGATGTTGTTGGTAACAGGCAAGGCTGACAAACGTTCGCTGACAAGCTGGACAATGCACTCGTTCTTGTCTTTCGTCAAGACAGGGCTCAGAGGCTAAACATCCCTCACATTTCGATCCGCAATGCTTGTGTTGCTCTCGATTGTTATAGCCATAGTCACATTTCTCACAGTAATAACCGTATCCCAGGAATGCAGTGATACTGGTAATGGCATCGAAATGTTCATCGTGATGATAGACGTGAATGTATTTTCCATCTTTGAAATCTTTGCCTTGAAACAACAGAGGTCCGCGCACTTCTTGAGGGTGCACTTTCAAGGTGTAGCGTGGAGCCAAGACGTCTTGCAATTTTTGCATGTCAGGAATGCCACAAGCGGTGTCTTTGGATATCCCTGCTTGCTGTAACATGAGTTCTGCTTCTCTTCGTTGTTTGGCTCGGTCCGATTGTTGAATTGTTCGCCAGGCTCTTTTCCATTCTGCCGTGTCGTTCTTGTCAGCATACGTTCGTCCCACCACGATGGCACCGGCTAAACACATCTTGTCTTGGGTGTTGTTAATTTGAACGATGCTGCGCTTGATGCTGAAAAGGTCGTCTACCAAGAACGCCTTTTTGCGTTGTCCTGTCCCTTGGGGAAGAGACATGTGGGTCATGAACAGTGTCGCTTTTCCGTCGGTGATGTGAAACTTGTTGTTGGATTGTTGCACGTGTTGAATCTTGTCCATGACTTTGGAAGGTGTCATTTCTGCCGGACTGCTAAACTCGATCCAAACGGGGGACTTCAAACTGTCGTGATGAATGGAAAGTCTCAAGCGATCGTCTTCTTTGGCTTCACATTGCTGTTTCAGTGTGGTTAACAAAGAATCCCACACATCGGTGATGAACCCTTCTGCTTTCTCCAGCGGTACGTCAGACTTGAAATCTTTAAACTTCACCGTGTACGTGTAGGCTGTGGTTCTAAATTTTCTAGAGGAGCGTTTTTCCGTTTCTCGGATGTGGTAGTAATTTTCAGGGTTTACTGGTGGTGATGGACTTTGACTTGGTGTAGACTCTCTGGGTCTGGATTCTGGTTCACTCATCTCATCTGCAAAATCGCTGGCATGAATTTGAACCAAGACTTCAGCTACTGTGCGAGGCGATAAATCACGTTTCTGCCTCTTACTTTCTTCTCCTTTCTTTACGAAATGATGCGATCGTTTCATCTTGACTGCAAAAAGTCAAATGACTACATTTGAAACGCCATGGAACCCTATATATCCATGTCAGGCTCAGTGTATATATAAAGGGCTGGTGCCTTCCCTCTCAGTATTCATTTCACTCTCAAGCCAACCAGCACGATGGAAGAGCCCACACAGATCG
Organism: Megalonaias nervosa; assembly: GCA_016617855.1. Lineage (NCBI taxonomy): Eukaryota > Metazoa > Mollusca > Bivalvia > Unionida > Unionidae > Megalonaias > Megalonaias nervosa. The sequence continues at coordinate 59,347 of JAECUM010093789.1, read as the reverse complement.
AACTTCTGATCAGAGCTTTGCGAGGTGTCATACGAAAGTTTTCTTCAGACAAGCCGACGGACTACTCCACCTCCTTTCGAGATAAAAGTCAAGATACTTGCTATATCTGTCAGAAGAAAGGGCATTGGGCTACAGAATGTCCAGACCGTCAAAAATGCAAGACCAGTGTCAAAAGAGACAAAAGTCAAGATATCTGTTTTCATTGTCAAGAGAAAGGACATTGGTCTTCAGACTGCCCTAAGAAACAACAGGAACAGGAGGAGGAAGAAGAAGAGGTGCCCTCGACAAAGGAAGAACCCCGACACGTTCAGAAAGAGAAGACAGAAAAGAAAAGAAGACAAGAAAAAAGTGAGGAAGAAGAGGAGGAAAAACTGTCAAAGTGAAGAAAATCAGAAAACAGAGAGAGTTAAAGAAAAAAAGACACAGAAGAAGTCTATGAACTTTTAAAAAGTGTTGTATTGTGTTGTGAATTGGATTGTAAAAATTTGTACCAGAATAGACCAGACTGAAAAAAGTAAGTGTCTCTTGGTTTTGATTTTTTAGAATAAGGGCCTACACTCATGCAGTCACACACGTACATCATAGGGTTAAAAAAATAAAAGGGATTTTGAGTTTTAATTGATTTTGGCAAAATAAATACTACTTCTTTTCGAAAGAAGTGAGTGGCCCTGAAAAGGGCTTTTGAGTGTTTGCTTTTTTCTTTCAAAAACAAACTCAGGAACGAGAAGCAAGCAGCTTTAACTGCCTTAAGCCTTTGCCACGGCAAAGGCCTACTTCTGGACTTGCTCCTGTCAATGATTTGGTAGAAATCACTAGGGGTGGTATCACAGGTGTAGTGACCGGGTTGGACTGTTTGGCTCGGGAAGGTATTTTTCTCTTGGGTCGTAATAAAGAAGTCTGATACATTTGTTTCAGACTTCTTAACTCTGCGAAAATGTCCAAGAGTACCGTTACCGTTTGAGGTTCAATGTTCTCCTTCTCTCCTGTCTACAAGGAAGAAATGAAAATACTTAAACTCTAACCAATGTTTACATCCCTTATACTTATTTATAAAAGAGAAAGGAAATTTAAAACAAATTGTTGGACTTGTAAACATTCCCACTGCCTTATTGATAGGAAATGATCAGAAAAAAAGAAATTAACAATAAGCTGGAAGAATTTGATTCCTGCTTGTTTATGCTGTTGGGTTGTAATATTTGGATTCAATAGGTAACTGTCTGGGCTCCAGTTTAAGTTGTGGACAATTTCATTCAAATTAATGTCACTAAAGTATAACCTGGAAATGAACTGTTCTGCTATCAGACTTAGTTTAAACTTTTTAGTCATCCAATCAGATCTGTGAAGATTGATTCATTTCTGAAATTTTTCATCTTTTTTCTTCAAAATACTGCATGTTACGAGATTGATCACGATGACCCGTTCAAACACAAGAATGAAAGGAAATGTTGATTGGGTACACTTGCTATCAGTTTGTTCACTGGGATGCAACTAAATACAAAGTCTGGTCAGAATTCGCTTGTACATTTATACAAGTCACCATGTTCAAAATCTCAGTAAAGTACAAAAATGCAAGCAATAGCCTTTGACTTTACCTCAAGGTCAAGTAGGCCTGGTTTTCAAAATTAAAAAGTGTGGATATATTGACAGTCAAATCTTTACAATTTCCATTTAAAAACAATTAAATATTGCAAGAAAGAGTTTTAGTGAAAACACCTTGTCACTGCCACAGACAATGCACGAGAAAAACTGATAACTGATTTTCAGGGTGGCTGCTATGATACAATATGGAAGATCAAATGGATACCAGCTTCATTAAGAACCTGCTAGAAAAGAATATAATACTTGAGTGAAAAGACTATGTCAATATGACCATCCAATCAGATTTTCTTTTGTTTGATTTTGTGTGGTTGAACACCATTTTTCAGCTCATTATAGGCTTTACATGGCAGCTAGTATATTTGAAGGGAAGAACCACCAATCCACAGAAGCTACTGGCAATCTTTCCCAAATACACGTTAGTTCAGCCAAAACTTGAACTCATGCGACAGGTGAGATGAGAGTCATCTGTCATGGCAAGTGCCTTAGACCACCCTGTGACTCAAGACCCAGCCATCCACTCAGAAGTGCCATGGTAGTAGTTGTAGGTTCTAATGACATGTCAGCAGAACACTGGCTATATAGTGTTGATTAAAATTTGTGAAAATTTAAATTAAACAATTGCCCCAAAAACTGGAAGGTAAAGCCTGCCAAATAAATGTAAGCTTAAACTAAAATTGTCAATATTCTGTAAAGTGTATATACAATACACGATAAAAGGGTAAAAAAAAAAATGCAACAGCCTTAGATCATCCAAATTTGTCATACAAACCTTCCAAAGGTCCAGTATTTTCTCTCATGGCTATGATCAAAAGTTTCTTCCTTTAGTTCACACAAAAAACACCATCTCACAGGTTGCATGTCAACATGTACATGACAAAGTCTTCCACTGTCAGTAGGACCTGGCAAACTATGCAATCTGGTCAATGTTCACCCTACAGGAGGTATGTACAAATCAGGTATGATTGCCCGATTCTTAATTGTTTGTTCTATACAAGGGATGCAACTCACCAATAATGAGTTTATGCTCTAAAGCTTTTATGCTGTGTTTTCATTCCACATATTTTGCCAAAATATGAAGAACATGCCAATTTATATATTTAAGATTAGTAAATGTGTGACTGGGGCACAGTTTTGGCTACTTTTTGCTGCCCTTTCATTAACCTTAATACCAAAGTGACTAGACAGCCTACAGTAGTCGACGCTTTTTCCAGATAGTTTGAGCAAATCACATTTCTCCAACAGCTGGGATATTACTGGGCTCGCAACTCCTTGTGAGGAAGCCATTCAAAGGTTTTCTTTTTTTTAGCAATGGTAGCCATATTTAAAGGTAGACTGGCTTCATCTGTACAAATTTCAGATCCCTCTATTTCAGATGCTGTCAAATGTTTTAGAAAATTTTTTCCAATTAAATATTTTTAGTAATGACACTTATATCTATATCTAAGCATTGTTTATAAACAAAAGTGAAATGTTTTTATATGAGAATGCATTCTGCCATATTGAATCAAGTTTCTGTTTGAAGTTTTTATAAGTTCTTTAAATGTTTTTTTTTCTTTCCTTGAAAGTTTAGTCATGGTGTCCATAATTGAAGGAGGATCAGCATCATTCATACAAATTCAAAATGCCATTATGCTAACACACTCCTTGCCAAAGTTGGTTGACACTATGTTAACACACTCCTTGCCAAAGTTGGTTGACACTATGCCAGCATTCTCCTTGCCAAAGTTGGTTGACACTATGCCAGCATTCTCTTTGTCAAGATTGGTTGACACTATGCCTGCATTCTCCTTGCCAAAGTTGGTTGACACTAACCCACTCCATGCCAAAGTTGGTTGACACTATGCCAGCATTCTCTTTGTCCAGATTGGTTGACACTGTTCTGGCAGTTTTTGAGAAAAGCTGAAACTAGCAATCATTGATGGTCAATGGATGAAATTTTCTATTTATTCTAATGAAGCCATATTTGAGTGCATACGGATGTAGGCAGTTCAGTATTCCCTCACCCAAGCTTAATATTTGGCATGTATTATGTATGTATGTTGGTATGTATGTATTATGTATGTAGGTTAGTATGTATCATGTATGTAGGTTGGCATGTATTATGTATGTATGTTGGTATGTATGTATCATGTATGTAGGTTAGTATGTATTATGTATGTAGGTTAGTATGCATCATGTATGTAGGTTGGCATGTATTATGTATGTATGTTGGTATGTATGTATCATGTATGTAGGTTAGTATGTATCATGTATGTAGGTTGGTATGTATCATGTATGTAGGTTAGTATGTATCATGTATGTAGGTTAGTATGTATTATATATGTAGGTTAGTATGTATTATGTATGTAGGTTAGTATGTATTATGTATGTAGGTTAGTATGTATCATGTATGTAGGTTGGCATGTATTATGTATGTAGGTTGGTATGTATGTATCATGTATTTAGGTTAGTATGTATTATGTATGTAGGTTAGTATGTATTATATATGTAGGTTACTATGTATCATGTATGTAGGTTAGTATGTATTATGTATGTAGGCTAGTATGTATCATGTATGTAGGTTGATATGTATTATATATGTAGGTTGGTATGTAACTGTGTTTAACTGCACATCAGCACAATACTGGTTATACAGTACCATTTAAAAGTTCTAATCATGTAAAGATAAGATAGATAAATCCTTCCTGATAAATGTAAGCATGTAGTCAAGCAAGATAAAAGGTACAGATGTTAAAACTGCTAAAAAGATATGTAAAATAAATTTCAAGAATCAAAAATATAAAATCCTTAACATACTGGGGTAAAATCTGTTACACCAACCAAATTCTTTTAAAAAATCGAAGACTTTCTCTCATGGTACATTAACATAAAAGTTCTTAATTGAGTCCACATCAAAATACGTTTTTTTTGTTTTTTGCAGGGTGGAATTTCATACACAAGACAAGAATGTGTTCCACTGTCAGTGGACACTGGCATGGTGTGTACTCTAATCAAGATTCAGCCTTCAAAAGGTAAGCTTGGGTTAAGATAAGGAAAACACTCAAAGGTTCATTGTAAAGTAGGTACTGGTAATTCCTGATGTCAATGTGGTTAAAAACAAAACGCAGAAACTTCAGCATGTAAAAGCAGTCACTGAACCATTGCAGTATTTATTGAATATTGCACATATAAATAAATATTTTGACAACTAATTATATAATATTGCACAGTCTTCATATAACACAGTAATATGTCACTTTATGATTTACATGGTTCACAGTCCTATTTCTTCACTTACTAAGCCAGGATATTGCACACACTAATGACAGTTACCTGTGTCAACTTAACATTTAAAATATTTCAGCAAGCATTATTAAATTTACAACAAAATATCTATATCTCCCTCTTCATACTTAAATATATTCCTTAAAATGAATATAACAAAACATCTGTGTTGGAATGTTTACTGGTCAATGAAAATTGTATTAAATGCAATTCTCAGTTACATGTTATTTATTCCAAGGACACAGTGAAATTTCATTAACCCAATGAAAAACATCACCAGCCATAAAGCTGGGTAAGTTATATTGTCTAATATACAGGTCCAATAATGAATGCATTTCAATATATTAATCTTATTTATAGAGTCCTTATTAGTACCACAGACTGATAAACTGAATTTAAGTAATAAGACACAACTATAATTGGTGATAATTAGTATTTGTAAGGCTGCTAATATCATTCAGTAAATCTTGTAAGTAAATCATCAGTGTTTAATGGAATGTGCAAAATCATCACATAATAAATGAATATTTTATTGAGATTTGTGACACATTATGAGAGATTTCAACATATGATCACACGAACATAAGATTACATGTTCGAATTAAAAACAATGTACATGTACTAAAATCAATAGCATCAAGAAAGCTGGTGCTGAAATGTATAAAGTTAATTATTTTTAAAAAATCACAATCATTACAAGCGTATGTATCTACCAAATTTAAACACCAAAAAGTGGCAATGGTATGAAAGTTGCATCCATATTCTCTCAATTTTTAAATATAATATTCAAAGCCTGGTCATTCTGACAGTTTGTGAACTGATTAGAGCAATGTGATGAAGTATCTACTGCTACTGTCAATGTGGAAACATGCATCTAAAAAGTTCAGAACTGAGATCTGAGACTAATGCAGTGAAGGCAAACATTTTCTTCAACAAAAAAAATAAGTAAAGCAAAGTTAAACCTTAATTACCTCCAGTACAGTTCAGAAACTGCAGTTACAAAACCCCATGGAGCTCCAAAGCTTCTTGCTATATCTCTCAAATGGACATGATCTTTAGGTATGTTATGTATTTCAAGTGGCAAGGTAATCATCTATCCTTCCAAGAGACATACTCAAATCAACACATAATGTCCGATAAATGTAACTGTTGCCTTTTCTGCTTTTTCCCTCCAAGAATCTGAATATTTCTTTCTATTGTTCTCTTTAAATTTTCTACGAGGCTTACTGTACCTTTCATCTTCAAAGTATTTTTGTTTATTTGATGCCATTTCTAGACAATGTTCTATAAGCACCAGCTATGCAGGCACTATGTATGAAAATTATGAGAAATTTAAAGCATCAGAGTTACTACTGAAAATGTTAAACTGCTTCCCTGACTCCACTGGCTCTAATATGAAACCCAGATCTGGATAAGCCAGTTTCCAGATTTGACCATAACAGTCTTATTTGTGTAATTTTGTTATTATTCCATAAGTCCATAATTTAAAGACCATTTTAGTAAAACTTGCAGTCAAATAATAAAGGTTGGCAGGTCTATGTTCTTTTGCTTGCAATGAACACTACACTTTACGATGAATACAACCAGCAAGTTTTACAGCCTTACATACAACAATTAGAGAGAAACTGTACCAATTATAACTTAACATGGGCAATTATACCAACAGCAACAGTGTATGAAAATGATTCCTTCAGCAAAGTAGTTACGGTCCATGAACACATATTAGCCTTGACTAGATATACACAAGATACAGTTCTTTGCTGTGCATTACAACGTTTGTGTAGTGCAACCTTTAGGACCAAAACTTAGTAAAGTAATATTTTCTTGAAATCAAATAAAATTTTTGGTCACACAATTTTTCTTCTTTAATTTAAACCCTTCCTGGAAACTGAAAGCCCCCTATGATGAAAGCCAATATTTTGCATTAAAATGAATCCATAAAACCAAAACCATATCAGAAAAACATGACAATCAATTTTATTTAAATTGTTCAAAGTCATGCAGAGTAATAAAAGAAAACAGAAATAATTAAAGATTCAATGAAATCTTCATTACCCACCAAAAACTATTATAAAAATGTACTGGCTAGTGATATTATATGTCAAATCGTATCAGCATGTATTGACTATTGATTTTATATGTCAAACCACATCAACATATCTTGACATTTGATGTTTTATGTCAAATCATATCAATATTTACTTGTAAATGAGAGGTCACCGGAACACATCTCTTTCTTCTAAAGCAAAAAATATTCCCCATTAACCAGAGCCCATCAAAAACCAAATATTTAATTTGTCCCTGAGGGATTACAGTGTGAAAAGGTTCCCCTGTACTAGCTGTAGGTATCAGCCCATCACCAAAATTAAACAAACATCAGAAATGTACACAATGGACAGAAGGAACAAACAGTCTTTAAATAAAGCAATTTTTTTGTTTGCTCTTCAACAAGTTACAAATCTCTTGGAGAAAGAACTGGAATTTTAGAGATGGACTACATCAAAGAAAGTAGCACTTAAGTGTAATATCAATAGAAATAAATGCTATTAAAAAAAACAAGACCCCTATCAAGAAGCATATTGAATGACATGTTATGTTTTCAAAACAGATGACAAGTTATCCTTTCAAAACAGATGGTTTTCTTGATATTCCATATCAATTTTAATTCCAATAGTATTAGATAGTAATAGACATTGGTTATTGTTAATCTTCTGTACATATAATAATGAACATATTAAAATATAACAATTGCAATTAATGAAAATATAATAATTGTAATTAATTAAAATATCACAATTGCAATTAATTAAAATGTAACAACTGCAATTAAATAAAATATAATAATTGCAATTAATTAAAATATAATAATTGCAATTAATTAAAATTATTAACAAAAATGCAATTAAACCAATATCAAACAATTGTAATTAAAATAATATTATGTATATGAGATAGTAATGGACATTGGTCACTTTCAATCTTTTGTACATGTTTTTGAACAATTTCATGTCCACATTTCTCATGGACAAGGTAAATACCTTTTTATTTTTACTAATGAACACATTAAAATATAACAATTGCAATTAATTAAAATTATTAACAAATACAATTAAACCAATATCAAACTATTTTCTCAACTCAAGAGGACAATTGAAGCAACTATGTGAGACACAAACAGCGAAAGACACCATGCTCCATTAATTCACTCATTAACATAATTTCAGCTAATATTCAAATCCCAGTACTCCTCCTAAAGACTGCTGTTTATGGGAGTGATAAAGTAAAACTTCCTTATATGTTATCACCTTATAGTGAGGTCATTTGTACACAATATTACAATTAATAAAGAAATAGGATCACATACTCACACAAATCAATGTGTGTGTGTCTCCCTTTGTTAGTTTTCATATCATCTGACTTCTGTATCAAGGACACATTGTTTCTGTCCCTCAAGTGTCCTTTACAGTCATGCTTTCTTGTGTATAATAAAATATACTTCTTTCAAAACTGTGAGTCATGATCTGATAATGGTTTCTGGAAATGTTTTAACCTTTTTCTATTACAATGAAATCTGATAATGGTTTCTGGAAATGTTTTAACCTTTTTCTATTACAATGAAATGGTTTACAATTCCACTACATACATTTTTAACTGTAAGGTAATCAACAGACCTTGATTTTTTTCATATAAATTAGCAATTCGATATTTGTTACATTAAAGAGTAATTTGCTTCAAACATTATTTTTAAACAAAATATTTTTCATTTGCAGATATATAAAGTCATTATAACAAAATTCTAATAACATAGCAAACAAAATTTCTTACAATGGACAGTGATGAACAGGCATGGAAATGCTGAAGAAAGAGTTATCACTATTAAAAGCAAAACAGTAACAACACTTTTGTGACATAAATCATGATATAAGCCTCATATATTTCGAGGTCAGATATATATAAACTTTAAAGGACTATAAATAAATGCCATATAAGACAAGTAGAACCACAACATACATTTTGCTTGCACAACAAAAAAAGACCTTTAAGTTTTAATAAAGTAAATCTGTAAAACTAATACACCTCCCTCAATAACTCATGCACAACAGTGGGATCCAAAAACACAGACCGCACTATAAGCAAGGGTGTGAGTTATCGAGGGACCTCCATAACAATATGAAATGATACCATCCTCACTGGACATCAATAAAACCGTGGAGGGTGGGGGTGGGGAGAGAGAACTGATCTGTTGAATGAATACTTGTTTTTAAAATCACGTTAAAATCACGTTGGGAATAATTGTCAATAAAGTGTTTTTTCTAACAAAGTTATTCGTTTTTATGTAAAAATGACTTTTATTTTCAAGATACCCAACTGATGAGAGATCGTTAACAATATTCCAACTGGTTTCATCAACTTTCACATGTATGCAAAAACATTGTGTATTACATCACTGCTTTATGTTGTTGTTGAGTAGTTTAGTTCCCTGACCTGTCTGCTCCCTGCTTTGTACTTTTCTCTTGTAGAATGCAATGCTAGGAGGATACTAAGGAGGCTACCAGACTAGTTATTGGTTCAAATTCAGTCAAACAAGATTCCTTTTATTTAAAAAAGAAAGAACAATTAGTTCGTGAAACAGTCGTCATCGTTGAAAGTCAATTTTTTTTTTGTTCTGTTAGTAAAATAGTGATGCCATGATTTTATTACAGGTAATAGTCAAACTTTTTTCATCCATGAGGAAATCTCCAAGTGCCAATTCAGGAATTACAAATTAACTACAAACTCTAAAACTAGGATTCGGCGAATGTGGATATGTGAGAAAGCTTGCCAGTAGCTTCTCGTGGGTCGGTGGTTCTTTCCGGGGATTTCCCGGTTTCTTCCTCCACCATTAATACTGGCCGTCATGTATAGCCTATCGTGTGCTGAAAAATGGCGTTAAGCCCCACAACAACAACAACAACATAACACCCACAACTTTCACTAAAATATTTATAATTTGGCTCAATTTAATTAGGTTAATGATCATCATATTAAGTGCACAACGATGATGTCATACTGTCCCCAACACCAGAACTGACATTACAAGAGTTAGCTCCCTATGTCTATGTTAAGACTTCTCAATTCCAGATGCTCATGCACTCTCCCCATATGGTCCTTTTCAAGAAAAGACACGTAAAAATCTGTTTTAGCTCATAAATTTAAATGGTAATGACACATTAGACATACATGATCGAAGGTTCAGAGAAAGTAATAGATTTAGCAGTTTCTTTCCTCCGACTGGATATGCTTAGATTGAAACAAGTGAGATTACAAGTGACAACTTTTATAAACATTTTAAAACAGATGTGTGCTTATTAAAGCATATGCAAGTATTACACTGAATACAGCAGATGAAAATGTAAATTATCAGGGAGAATATTAGGATGGTCATTATAGCAATATTTTAAAATTTACATTTTTCCATTACCTTTTGTGAGTCTGGTTACAGGTTATTTATTCACTGCTGCCCGTTGTAGCAACAGTTACCCATAATTGCAACTGTTTATATCTTGTCAGCCACGTTTTGACACAATTCAGCATACTTATGGAGGTGCAAGTTTATGGCATCAGAATCCTACTTCTTATTAGATCAGGTTAATACGTCTGTCTGTCTTACTGCTTAACAGCACATCAACACAAATGATGATGATATTGTGCCACTTGAAGTTCTAAAAATGTAAATATAAAGAATTGCAAAAAGGCCTTAATGAAGATAAACCCTTCCAAAATAAACTAGTCTAGTTCCAAGAAATATACAAGCACAGTAAACCATGTATAACCTTCATACCATACAAAACTACAACTAACTTATCACTTTAATGTCTCAAGAATTATGCCACGTGAATTCATATGGAAAAGAAAAGCTTGAAGAAACAATGATAATACCTTTCTCTACCTTTGCATTGAACATTAAATGAATGCAACAAAATGCACTATGCTTGTACATTATTTGCACTTGAAAGCAAAGTGATCTAAGGACAGTCCGCTTTTATCCTTAAAGTAGTTTACAGCACAATAAATAATACCATAAGACTGGGCAATGAAGATCCCACATTAAAAACCACACTCACAGACAATATACACAATGAAAATTTACCAACTAACAGTACTGATGAGTTTATACTTTTTGTGACAAATCAAGCACATCTTATATGCCAAGCAACATATATGACACGGATAACAGTGCATACACAAATACGAAGCATTCCAACTATGCAGTATGACACGGATAACAGTGCATACACAAATAAAAAGCATTCCAATAATGTAGCATGACATGTATAACATAAGACAACTAAAAACTTTCTGTTCAAAACAGGTGATTGCTTACTATAAGTTACCTTTAACACAAATTTAACTATAAAATGACTTAAGAGAAATATCGTTCTTGAAGTAAGTGTCTCTATGGCCAGAGATTGGGCACATGGCTCATTTTCTGAGCCTATAATATATGACAATATATTCAATGTCAAAGAAAAACAGTTTGTTATCTATGTTTCTCTACAAATGGTAAATGCAAAGGCAGCTCGACCAGCGAATAATTGAGGCAAATCTTACTCTGAAACTGCAAAGGCAGCTCGACTAGCGAATAATTGAGGCAAATCTTACTCTGAAACTGCACAATTTTTAAAAGCAGCAGGCTGATAAAGTAGCACTTGTATTAATGAACACCACATACACACACTTATAAGTCAACGCTTTTCACTGAATATTCTATTCATGCAGACTATGGGTTGTTTTATACACGCAACATACAAAAATCTAGGGTAATGTTGGAAACACTAGATGTCTGTAGTAAACAAAGATACTGTCAATTCAAATATGTTTATGTTTTCATGTCACTATTCCCATTCACAAATGCATATATGGTATGCGCTGTGTTTATCCATATCATGACAGTATTCATTACACAGAACTAGTATCTACAGTTATTTGGATTTTAATAATTTGAAACAATTACAGGTAAATTAAATACTATCCACCACAAAGTGAAGTGTCTTTCAGTGTTGTTTCCATGGAAGTTTACTAGCAAGTGTATCACTTTCTTTTTTGTGCAAGTCCTAATAACAAGCATTTGTATTAATATTTGTGTATTGCTGTATAAATAGTGTTTAGTGCATTAAAAGTTTTGATTTAATTTGCATTTTCCTTTTCCATAAGTTAGATTCAATCCCCAAGTGATATTTCCCAAGTTTTCTGCAAGTGCATGTAGCCCAATAAGTCCTTGGCTTGTAAAGGGAGCACTCTGTTTTCAAGTTGACAAATCCTTTTGAATTTAATTTATGTAATTGTTCTGTGCCAATCAGAGTTCTACAACTTCCTATGCCTGTCTGACCTTAATCCTTTAGCTTGTAAAGGCAGCACCCACATGGCAACCCTTTGATCAAGCCATGAGCTTGGTACTTGTGCAGTGCCAAGTAACACTGGGTGGTTATTTAAACTCCCTGTGATCTTGCCACACAACTGACATGTGTTCACTTGCAGCCTTAATAGATTTCACAGACTGCATGATCAAAGTGTTATGTACAGAGCCAAACCACAGTCTCTACATAAGCACTGGCATATGGCAGTGAAGCAGAGGAAACAGAGACTGACAAGATTTATAATGACTAGAAACAATGATGGAACTATTTCTGAACTTTATCTGACAATGAGGATGAATTCTTGGGCTTTATATATACCAGATATCAGATAGAGACATTTATACAACATAGTTAATCACCAAAATGTGGACTTAACTTTCATTATTTGTAAGACATGTGGAGTTAACATATTATGGAATATTGTGAATCAGATCATTCTGAACTAATATTTTTATGCTGGTATGTGACCTATAATTGAACCCATGGATTTATCATATAGATATAAAATGTCAATTAGCATTATGGATTTTTAATGGATTTAATTAGGACAAGGCTAAATATGTTAAACATATACATTATCAGGACTCACCAAGCACTGAGTACATCCTTAAGTTCATGGTTAATTATATTATGTCCTTTCTAATCTTTTCTCTCTATCAAGACTTGTAAGAAAAATTGGCATGTGCTTCACCAAAACAATATAGGGATGTTATTGTGGTTTTCAAGATTAAAAAAAATAGATAAAAGAAGCAGTGACTATACATTCATGTTTTGTTCCAAGTTGGCAGAAAGAAGAAGTCTCATATACAGTAGGCATACCCTGAAGCTGACACATATTTTATATGCTAAATAAAACAAGCTCACTCCCCTCAACTTGGAAACAAGACATGAATGCAGTTTTGTATTTATTACATACCCTCTCTTTTATGCTTCCAAAAGTTTCCATGTGAATTGAATTAAAAACAAATCCAGTTATATGTAAAAGTTTGATTTGATAATGACACCTGGTCGACAGTGAAAACATCTAAATAGTTCCAATCTGAGTGTACAACAAAGAAATATGAAAAAAACATCCACACTGAATGCCAGATAAGTCCTGTAAGATTAAACTGGTATGTATGAAAGAGATTTATATGAAATATTTGACATGCTGGAAGCCTGCAATGTCTGCCATTAATCTGTTAACATAGGAAAGCCAATAACCACTTCTTTTCTGTACTTGCAAATAAGTATAGATACACCAAGTATTCTTCTCTATTTGTAGAAGAAACTTTCAATCTCACACATGTGCTTAAACAGGCTGGTCACTTTCATGGCACTGTTCTCATCAAAATTGTTAAGGACTTCTTCTGTATCCTCGACACACTTTTCCTCGAACTCTTGTAAGTTCTGGAGAATCATGTGACCTTTGGGATCATCCTGCTCCAACAGCTTAACCAACTTCTCATGACCTTTGTAAAGATCATGACGACGATCAACTGTTCCCTATAATTGACAAACAGAATAAAATGTAAAGCTGAAAAGAAATTCTTGCTTCTCCTTTCAGAACACTTGTACACATACACAGTAAAACCTATAAGAATGGTCACCTTTATACAGCAGCCCTCTGGTCTCAAAGGCCATTCTAATTCACAAATCCCCTGTGAATTTCCTATATAAATGTCATGTATATAATGTTCACCTGCTTCCATAGTCAGCAGCCAGGTGTTTTTCAACCAAATAAAGCATTTGCTTCATGAGAAGGTATTGTTTAGATAAATATCATGTGAATAGATGTGTATTTGTTATCTTGCTTGTACGCGGCATACTATAGCCAAAATGTCAATGAAACTCAAAAGTTGACAATACATCTGATTTGAAAATGAGGCAGGTTTTATTATTAGGGTAAAGGGTTAAAGCAAAGTAGTTTGCTCAGTGGTGGGAAAAGTAGTTGTATGATCACGACAGAAATGGAAGTCACCTTCTCTACCTGTGTGGCAAATATAGTTTGATGTCTTTATTTATTTGCCTGTAAATTAAGCTATCTCTGATGAAAAAGTTCTTTTCTGCGAATCGATACAAGTTACATCCCATTTCACTAGGGTGTGAGAACATTCAATATTTAAAACTTGTCTGAAAAGGCAGATCAAGTTTTGGTTCATGTGTCAAAAGAATAGCCATATATGGCTTTTTTTGATTTATCACAGGCCTCTCACGTAAGACAGCTGTCTTTTGATTTCAGAGAGATGAACAATTGCCTAATCCAAATATTGTTTCTGAAGTGTGAAAAGCTGTTTCTAAAACTAATTTATACAAGCTGACTAGCCAAAGAGTCAGTACTCTGTTTTACAGTCATATGTAAGCTGTCAATTAGTAGTGAAATTAGTGTTTTGTCATGATGCACAAAACAAACCAAGATCAGTTATCATTTTAAGTGCCAGTGACAACATAATATATAGGGCAGGTTAAAGTGAATCTTGTGTGGAACCTAAATTTGAGAGAGAGCATATCACATATTTTATGCTTTTCTTGATTTATGTACGTAAAAATTTATTGATAATAATAATAATAATGATAACAATAATATTTGGTGCATGACATTTGTTTAGAAACCAAATGTAAAATGTTTACAAAGACCAGTTGTACCTTTCCAATGGGTGGCTGCTTTGACAGGTTTGACTTTTGTTAGACACATAACAGACTAATCAGGAGATAAGGCAGTTTCCTTGTACAGACTGCAACCATCTCATTCCCAAAACAAAATGTATATCCCCAACTGATGAAAACCTATTCCACATAATAACATTTTACTGAACCTTATTCCAAACATGAATATTTTTCTGTACCTTATTCCACACATGAATATTTTACTGTTCTTCATTCCACATAATAACATTTTACTGTTCCTTATTCCATACATGAATATTTTACTGTACCTTATTCCGCATAATAACATTTTACTGTACCTTATTCCATACAATAACATTTTACTGTACCTTATTCCACATAATAACATTTTACTGTACCTTATTCCACATAATAACATTTTACTGTACCTTATTCCATACATGAATATTTTAACATACCTTATTCCACATAACATTTTACTGTACCCTATACCACAAAATAACATTTACTGTACCTAATTCCATACAAAAACATTTTACTGCACCTTATTCCACATAATAACATTTTACTGTACCTTACTGCACATAATATTTTACTGTTCCATATTCCACACATCAACATTCTGCCGTACCTTATTACCTTATTCCACATAATAACATTTTACTGTACCATATACCACATAACATTTTACTGCACCTTATTCCATACATTAACTTTTTGCTGTACCTTATTCCACATAATAACATTTTACTGTACCTTATTCCATACATTAACTTTTTGCTGTACCTTATTTGACATAATAACATTTAACTGTACCTTATTCCATATGTGAATATTTTATTGTACCTTATTCCACATAACATTTTACTGTACCCTATTCCACAAAATAACATTTACTGTACCTAATTCCATACAACAGCATCTTACTGCACCTTATTCCATACAATAACAATTTACTGTACCTTATTCCATACAATAACAATTTACTGTACCTTATTCCATACAATAACATTTTACTGTACCTTATTCCATATAACATTTTTGCTGTACCTTATTCCACATAATATTCTACTGTACCTTATTCCACACATTTTACTGTACCATATTCCATACAATAACATTTAATGCACCTTATTCAACATATTTTACTGTACCATATTCCACACATTAACATTCCACTGTACCTTATTCCACATAACATTTTACTGCACCTTATTCCACACATTAACATTCCACTGTACCTTATTCCACTCAATATTTTATTGCACCTTATTCTACACATTAACACTCCACTGTACCTTATTCCACATAACAATTTACTGTACCTTATTCCATACAATAACATTTTACTGTACCTTATTCCATACAATAACAATTTACTGTACCTTATTCCATACAATAACATTTTACTGTACCTTATTCCATACAATAACATTTTACTGTACCTTATTCCATATAACATTTTTGCTGTACCTTATTCCACATAATATTCTACTGTACCTTATTCCACACATTTTACTGTACCATATTCCATACAATAACATTTTAATGCACCTTATTCAACATATTTTACTGTACCATATTCCACACATTAACATTCCACTGTACCTTATTCCACATAACATTTTACTGCACCTTATTCCACACATTAACATTCCACTGTACCTTATTCCACTCAATATTTTATTGCACCTTATTCTACACATTAACACTCCACTGTACCTTATTCCACATAACATTTTACTGTACCTTATTCCACACAATAACATTCCACTGTACCTTATTCCACATAATAACATTTTACTGTACCTAATTCCACACATTAACATTCCACTGTACCTTATTCCACATAACATTTTATTGCACCTTATTCTACACATTAACATTCCGCTGTACCTTATTCCACATAACATTTTACTGTACGTTATTCCACACATTGACAGTCCACTGTACCTTATTCCACATAATAACATTTTGCTATACCTTATTCCACATAATAACATTTTACTGTACCTTATTCCACATATTAACATTCCACTGTACCTTATTCCACATAACATTTTATTGCACCTTATTCTACACATTAACATTCCACTGTACCTTATTCCACATAATAACATTTTACTGTACCTAATTCCACACATTAACATTCCACTGTACCTTATTCCACATAACATTTTATTGCACCTTATTCTACACATTAACATTCCGCTGTACCTTATTCCACATAACATTTTACTGTACGTTATTCCACACACTGACAGTCCACTGTACCTTATTCCACATAATAACATTTGCTATACCTTATTCCACATAATAACATTTTGCTGTACCTTATTCCACACATTAACATTCCACTGTACCTTATTCCACATAACATTTTATTGCACCTTATTCTACACATTAACATTCCACTGTACCTTATTCCACATAACATTTCACTGTACCTTATTCCACACATTAACATTCCATATATTTTACTGTGCTTATTCCACATAATATGTGGTTACAAAATTATTGAGAAAAGGTGGTGATATTAAAGTTCTTCAAAAAACACACCAATGATATCAAAAACAATTTCCCAATCATGTGCATTATTAGAAAAGTTAGCTCACTGTGCATGTTTAACAGCTCTCCACTTTGGAGGTATATTCTCTCCCAATAAGATCATGCTGAGAAAACACATAAAAGATAAACTGACTGACTTAATCACAAATTTAAGGAATAACAAGATATGGTGAAAAGTCTTTAGTAAATAATTATGTTCTTGGAAGGTTTTACCAGTTTCTACCCCTCAATGTGGTATGCAGGAAATTGACACACCTGCAATTAGGAGCAGATATTTTCATCATTTTTTGGCCATAACAGCTGAGTAAGCTTATTCTGGCATGTGTAGCTATTATGACATAAATACAAATCATGCTACATTCCTCCTCTGATTAACGATATACTTTATACCGACAAGCTTTCTTAGTCGTGACTTGTGAATAACCATTTCAATTCTGTATCATTTTACTTAGTTGATATCATTGTTGAATTGTTCTTTATGGCTATTGTATTCTTTAACAATGCTCAATATCTTTATTCAAATAAATAAATAATGTTGAACCTGAAATCTGGGTACAAGTTTTGCTGGATCTTTATCTCCAAAATCTGGTGACCTTGTCAAAATCCCAACTGTAGCCCCTGGACAGAATATAAAGGGTTTATATATGCTGATCTTTGGATTGGGAGTTGCTGTGAACCAGTGGCATGCTGGGATTAATGAAGCACCAGGTGGCAGCAGAGATACTTGGCTCCCAACTGAGGCTCTGATTGGTCCACTAACACAAATGCCACTCTCCTCATCTCGAAGAATCTTCATCATACTCTTCAAATCAAACTGTGCTAAAATTAAAGCATTGACAAGCAATAAATACACCTTTTAGAGTAAATTTTATGTTTATCTGAGAATGCTGACCCACTCATGTTAATGTCAGGAAATAAGTTTTGCTGCCTCTTGAATCTAGCAACTGCAAAAAGCTGTGTTTGTGTTTTTTGTCATAGACAAAGGAAAGAAACTCTAACCAACTCAGTGACTATGGCTATATTCTCAGTTTTAGCTAGAGTGAAACATCAACAAGGAAGCTTTCATTTGCTGGGAAATAATAGCAATGTGACAAGTAAGTATTCTCAGATAAAAATAATTTACTAAAATATTTGTTTTCTACATTCTCCAATCACATTAATATTATCAGAATAAATAACAAATGGTGGCTATACCTAACTTCCTACCTCTATCTATGTCACCCTTCAATTAGGAAAAATATGAAACCTCATTCCCTATAGGAAAAAAGTC
This sequence comes from Megalonaias nervosa, assembly GCA_016617855.1. Taxonomy (NCBI): domain Eukaryota; kingdom Metazoa; phylum Mollusca; class Bivalvia; order Unionida; family Unionidae; genus Megalonaias; species Megalonaias nervosa. Next base: position 40,642 of record JAECUM010093789.1, on the reverse strand, counting down.
ACATGAGCCAGATCCAATGTACCAGGTTTAGAGAACAGAAACTAAAAGAGTTTTCCTACAAAGTTCTAGATGAATGCAGTCAAAGTGCTGACATATGCAAGTGGTATTGCTATGCTGATCTGGTGATGGTCTGGGCTGCAGCCATTAGACCTACCAGATTTAATTCTTTTCTCTGCAAACACAGATCATGCAGACAAGAGCTACAAATAGTTGACTGGTCATGCTATACCAGTCCCTAAAAACCCACCACATTCCTTTATGCTCCTTCAAAGTATCAGTTCTTCTAGCTCATAAGCTTCTCTCCATGACCAAAGGCTTAAATTCTTGTTTCTGCAAGGCTGTCCCGAGGAACTCCAGGCATAAAGGAGTAGCCTTTCTGGACAGTAATGAATCACATGTAACTGTAACTGCAGGCTGGGTACTGGAGGAATATTTTTGGAAAAGTCTACAACTAGATCAAGAAGATTGTTCACCCAAGATTTGTCCCATCTAAGAAGAGCCACCATAATCAATGTACCCTTGTGGCTCCTCCTTTTTTGAATTATTTTCCGTACCAGTATAATGGGGGGTGTGGGTGCGCGGTGGTGTAGGCACAACCTGAAGATCCCTTCCAATTCAACAAATGCATTCACAGCCCAGACTTCTGGGTCAAGGCCTGGAGAGATAATCGTGGGAAGTTTGTGATTCCATGATTACTGGACAACCCAAAAGTGCACAAATATGCTGAAAGATTAACAGATGGATGGAACCATCCTGTGTGAACGGGTCTGGCCTCTTCTTGACAATGAGTTGGCCAGAATACTAAGCCTGTCAGGAATATGATTTGGACTGTTATACTCCTTTATGTGCTATGGTACAGAAAGTCCCAAACCAGAATGCATAGGTCTGATGATTTCAACCCCCTCCTCACTATCTCATATAGTTGATCCTTCCAGAATGAAATGAGTTTACTATGGCCTCCATTTGTAGAAGGCTGATGTGATTAAATAAAACTTCTGGCCATCACTCATCTTTAACTGTGGTGATATTGGGCAACAGGCAGGAGGGCTCTCCAAAAATATGAATTGGTGTCCATGTAGATTATATGTTCCAATGGAACTCCTGTTATGTGCCATTGTTGGTTGTGCTACTGATGATGGAAGATGCTATTTCATTTGAGATCATGATTTGTTGACAGAGTTCACCAAAAAATGGGTGCCACTGGGCCAGAAGCAAATGGTGCATGAACAGGTGACCAAAATGAACCAAATCCACTGCCACATTGAACAGGTTAAAGACCTCATCAAACTCTCCAGCACAAAACCAATCCCTGTGAAAAATAATAACATGTGTCATATTTGTAGAAGGCAAACAAGGTATAGGTTGGTATACAACTCCATGTCCAGGTATACAGTTTGCTGAGATCAAATGAGATCATACTTGTCCCAATTGACTAGAAAATCTGTCTCAACAGAAGATTGTTTTTACCCTTCACCAACAATAAACTTACCATGTGCTTTTGGAGGATGTCATTAAGATATGCCATAGTCACTATTAACAAGGCAGACCAGAAAAGAGTGGAACAGTTGATAATATTAGTGAATGCCCATGGTGTATTTCTGAGATCAAATGGAAGAGTACAAAATTGATACATGGTTCCTTGGAATCTGAATCAAAGGAACTTGTATGTGAAGTGTTTATGTGAAACTATGCATCTGTTAAGTCTAAAGTGTCCTTTTTCACAGAAAGTCTAACTGATCTTGATATCTTCATTCTGAAACCTGATGCGGCTATGTACCTGTTGCCAAGTCTAGTGCAGATCAAGAAGCAAACATGTTTCACGTTAGCTTAGAGGTGGCATGTAGGACTTTCTTATCCACCTTATAGAACAGTATGCTGCTCATGTTCACTGCAGTAATATTCTTATCCATGCACAGTAGCTCAGTGCTGTAAGTTCTTTACCATGGATGGTAGCTCAGTGCAGTTATGTTCTTTACCATGGATGTTAACTCAATGCTCAACACTGAAAAGTGATAGCAGTACCTGAACATGATCAAAAAGTATGCTGGTAGCTGGCTTTTCAAGAAGAAAACCTTGGAGTTACCCCAATCTCACATATGATCTGTCAGATGATTGAATATATATCCAGGTGATTTTCGTTTAACTGAAATATATTTTCATAACTGACTTAACAGGTTTGCACTTCAAAATCATTGCCAGAATGTCTTGAAAGTGGACATAATAAACTAAACATCCCTGGCTGGTCACCTACCTCAAGTAAAGAATGTCAAAAATGGCTCAGCAGATGGTACAGAGAAAAAGTTGTAACCCTTAGGATTACACACAGGGGAAATTGTTGAAAATATTTATTATGTCTTCATTTTACTGTGAACAAATCCAAAAGCCTGTAAATTGTAATGTTGTAAATTGCTTCCCAATGTAAATTAAGAATATTCAGCATAATCTGTTTGATACAAAGTACACAGACTGAAGAACTTGGTTTGATTTCCAGACCATGCTGGACAGGCTGCCATGTTGTGTCCTTAGGTAAGACATTTCCCCATCAATGCCAATGCTGTGTCCTTAGGTAAGACATTTCCACATTAATGCCAATGCTGTGTCCTTAGGTAAGACATTTCCACATCAATGCCAATGCTGTGTCCTTAGATAAGACATTTCCACATCAATGCCAATGCTGTGTCCTTAGGTAAGACATTTCCCCATCGATGCCAATGCTGTGTCCTTAGGTAAGACATTTCCACATCAACGCCAAATCTGTGTCCTTAGGTAAGACATTTCCCCATCAATGCCAATGCTGTGTCCTTAGGTAAGACATTTCCCCATCAATGCCAATGCTGTGTCCTTAGGTAAGACATTTCCTTTTCAATGGCAGTCATAACATGACTAGGTTATATTTATGATATAACCAAGTTATATCTATGATGTAACCAGGTTATCCATAATGAGACTAGGTTATATTCATTACATGGCCATGTGTCCTGGTTATGTCAACAACATGACCAGGTTATACCCAATGCATGACTTGGTTATATCCATGACATGACCTGGTTATATCCATGATGTGATGTTATATCCATGACATGACCAGGTTATCCATGACCAGGTTATATCCATGATGTGAACAGTGATATCCATGACACGACCAGGTTCTCGGACCAGAATATACATGACATAGCCAGGTCATACCCAAAATTTGTGTTAAAAGGATGCATGATCACATTTTTGTTAACATCAAGATGAATTTTAATGTACACTTGCTAATTTTAAATTTTGTATATTTTTCACCAATCTGAAATTACAGCCATTTGTATGAAGGTCGCAGAAAGGTCGCAAAACTCTGGCACGCAACATCTTTAAAGAAAAGGGCCCTGCCTGAAAAGTCAATACCTTGAACCATATCCCATAATTTCATAAAGTATTCCAAGAAAATAAAACCATAGCAGTAAGCAGTTCTGAACTAAATATATTTCCAAACAAGCATCAGAGCCAATTATATAACCTTGGTATGTGAGACTAAAAAGATGTAATGAAAGCTCATTCCCAATGCACTAACCAGGCTAAATAATTAATTTACCATCTTTAGAAAGATCTTGTAGAAAAGCTTTTCCTTTCTCAAATCTGTCTACTGCTGTAGTGGAGGGATTGTTATCCAGCTGAAAAACACCGCTAAAGTTGAATGGGCCATCTTCTTCCTTGTAAAGGCCAGAGGACTTAGCTTCATCCAACAGGCCGGGCGACATCAGGTCTATCTTCTCCTGAATTGATAACTGGTTGGAGATGTTCCTCACCCCTTCTGCAAAAACAAAATTCAATAATAAAATGTAAATCTATTATAAAAAAGAACTGCTTGAATTATCTTTTATAAATTCACCTGTATGTATGAGAAAGTGTGCTCATGTGAAAAAGTCAGGTGGGATATAATCAAACATGACTAGACTTGATATAAAACTGACATTATCTTGTCACTAAGTATGTCTGTTAACAGTGTATCACATTCAAATTAATCCTCATTTTGATATCACACCTTTCTTTTGTATCACATTAATGTTAATCATCATTTTGATATCACATCTTTCTGTTGTATCACATTAATGTTAATCCTCATTTTGATATCACACCTTTGTTGTATCACATTAATGTTAATCCTCATTTTGATATCATAACTTTCTATTGTATCACATTCATGTTAATCCTCATTTTGATATCACAACTTTCTATTGTATCACATTAATGTTAATCCTCATTTTGATATCACACCTTTCTATTGTATCACATTAATGTTAATCCTCATTTTGATATCACACCTTTCTATTGTATCACATTAATGTTAATCCTCGTTTTGATACCACACCTTTGTTTTATCACAGTAATGTTAATCCTCATTTTGCTATCACATCTTTCTGTTTTCCCACAAAGAAGTGATGACAAAAAAAGATGATCCTAATTCCTGCCTATAAATTATGACATCTTAAGTGCAGCATACAAACTTGCCAAATGTAAATTGACTCAAAAAATGGCATTTTCAGGGTAGACCAGTAACTCTTTCATGACTTGTGGTATTAATTTCAATAGTTGCTGGCTTTACTCTAATAATTTTTTAAAGCTGACTTTCCAACATTGTTTGACCGACTAAAACTCCACTCTTCCAGTCATGCAACTCACCAAATATTCACTCCCCTGGAATTAGTTCTTACTTAAACAGCAGTTGGAGAAATATAATAGTTTACAACATTAATAACCTCAATTCAATCATGTGAAATGTTGTTTTCTGGAATTCATTCCATGGCCCTTCAAACACAAGCTGTAAGTAATTACAAAATCAGACCAATTTATTCCCTCTCTGTCACGCACTGATTAGTAACAATGAACAAAGCACTTCTATGAGCTTGCACAAACAGAGAAAACAAGCCTCCTGTACAAATTAAGGACTTTCAATTAAAGTAAAGTCACAAATATTCTTGACATATTTTCACACCAGATGTTTAAAACAATGGTGAAATACTACTACAACTTTATTATAATATCAAAACTTTTCTTACTCTGCATCACCACAGTTCTTGTGTAACATGAAACAGCAACCTCGAAAAATAGATTACAGTAAACAAATTGGCTACAGTTACTAAAGAAGTCCCTTTCTCAAATATTTCTGTGATGAAATATTAGACAAAATGATTCATTTTATTAATACTAAATCTGAATTATAATTTGTGTATTATTCAGCTACAAACATTTAAATTAAATTTAAATTAAAATTTTTCATTAATTTTTTCAAAGATCTTGTGTGAATTTTCCACAGGAATTTCATAGATAGCAATGTCTGACAGTCAGGTCAGACGATGCACAAAAGGTAACAATCAATCATGTGTGTAATTATCAAGAAGTACCTTAATTACATATGCAAAAAGCTGTAGAAAAAGGGTGTCATTGCAGTCATAGTGCTTGGAATTTGGTGACAAAATACTTTAGTAACAGATTAATATTTAATGGATAGCAGCACATGCATCATAGATCAACAGGTTCAAAAGCATGGCAGGCTGAAATTGTGGCATATTGGGACCATGATGCTAAATGGCTCTGGCAAGAATATTGGTATTTGATGTCAAATTAATCTCACAATTCTCACAACTTTCAACTGCTTTATAAACAAATCATTAGCCATTCATAAACCTAGCAACACTTTTTTTTAAAAGTTGTTTAATCATGAAACGCTCTGCATCTCATGGTGTGTGTGTGTCAATGATTTGATGTTTTGCTTTGTACTGTGCATCAGAAAGACTAGCAATAATATTTGTATGGTTTAAACAAAGAAATCATTCTTTATTTTCCCTTTCTTTTTGGCAATATATTTACTCTGAATGTATTTACCACATCTGATAAATTCTGAACTTGTCCTGACAGTTCTGAGGCTGAAATGGCACTCACCCAGCTTTAAGTGGATAGTGAAAATCTCAACCTGTCAAGTGAATTTTTCATACCCTCACCTGCCTGGACAAATGCTGATTTTGAGATGACCAGTACTTCTTTAAATTAAAAGCATGTTCTGCTGAATTATTGTCAACATTGTTAACTATGAAATGTCCTCACTGAAATACAGCTGAGTATAAGGCACCATCACTTATAATGCTAGTCACTTTTTATAGATACCATCAACAGTGTTATAATTAGGGACCTCTCCATCTGGTGGATGCCATGAACAGCGTTATAATTAGGGACTTCTCTATCTGGTGGATGCCATAAACAGCGTTATAATTAGGGCCCTCTCTATATGGTGGATGCCATAAACAGCATTATAATTAGGGACCTCTTTTCTGGTGGATGCCATAAACAGCATTATAATTAGGGACCTCTCTATCTGGTGGATGCCATAAACAGCATTATAATTAGGGACCTCTCTATCTGATAGAGGCCATAAACACCATTATAATTAGGGACTTCTCTATCAGGTGGATGCCATAAACAGCATTATAATTAGGGACCTCTCTATCTGATAGAGGCTATAAACACCGTTATGATTAGGGACTTCTCTATCTGGTGGTTGCCATAAAACAGCATTATAATTAGGGACCTCTCTATCTGATAGAGGCCCTAAACAACATCATAACACCATGTAACAATTTTTTTTTTGTTCCTGGGTAGTACGTGTTATTTCCTAATTGTTTAAGCCTCAAAAGTATAGAAAATAGCTATTATTCCCCACAAACTTTGCTTTTGTGACCAGGACAGTGATATTTAGAAATTTACCTATTTTCCAGAACATTCCAGATAGATTCAGTGCTGAGTAAACTTGGAGTAACTTCCAGAACTTTCTAGAACTTTCCAGTAATATAAATAGTTGTATAAATACAGGGGCCATAAGCCCACCAGTTCAGTTTAGTTCCAGCTGCCTAAGTGGATACATATCTGCATATTTCTGAGATGGCATCAAGAGGCTGCAAGCATCCGCCAGACGCATTTTGCTATGTCTGCGGCCAATTTATCAAGACAAGCACAAAAAAGTACTCTGTGGAAGTATCTGTTAAGATGTGTGAGGCCTAAAAGGAATATTTCAGCATGCCTGTCAGGGATCAAGAAAAATCCTGGGCACATCATTTCACTTGTGAGCATGGCAAAAAACTCTGGAAAGTAAGATTGACAATTGTTGCTTGGAATTTTATGTTATAAAATTTGTTAAAATTTTTAAAATTGTAAAAGTTTTAATTTTAAAATGTTTTACAATTTTAAATGTTATTGAAAAAATATACCATATACGAAAAATATATGAAAAATGTTGCAAGAATCTTTTACACATTAGTCATGGGTGAATAAATGTATTTTTGTAGGATGGTAAAGAGAAAAGAGAACCATGATAGCGAAAATCACAAGAATTTTGCGGGAACCCACTGACCACTCAAACAACTGCTACTTCTGTATGGTGGACCCTTCCAAACATCAGACTGGCAAGAATGCATCTGCTATCGTGTATCCAGACCTTCCTTCATCCATCACCCCGGTGCCACACTGCCCTGAACTCCCCATACCCACTCCTCCAGAGAGAGCGCTGCTGTCTTTAGAAGAGAGCAGCAAGTAAGAGAGCAAGGAAGACATAGATCAATTTCAGTGGTGGAGATCAGGAGAGAAACCCATACTACCCCAACCAGAAAGACCTCAGTGACTTGATCAGAGATCTTGGTCTCACCAAGTCCAATGCCAAGCTTTTGACATCTAGGCTCAAGCAGTGGAACTTGTTGGATGAAAGTGTGCAAGTTGCAGATAAGAGGAAGCATCACCAAGCTTTTTCCAGCTTCATCACCCGTCAAGATGGGCTCTGCTTCTTCCACAATGTGACCAGTCTGTTCAAGGTAATTGGAATAGCCTGGAACCAGAATAAGTGGCACCTCTTCACTGACAGCTCATCCAGAAGCCTCAAAGCTGTGCTGCTCCATAATGGGAACCAATACCCGTCTCTTCCCCTGGCTCACTCAGTGCACCTCAAAGAGGATTACAACAGCATCAAGACCATGCTGGATGCCTTGAAGTATGATGTGTATGGCTGGGAAGTCATCAGAGACTTCAAAATGGTGGCATTCCTGATGGGTCTCCAAGGCGGTTTTAACAAGTTTATCTGCTATCTTTGCCTTTGGCACAGCAGAAACACCAAGGCACATTACCACCGGCAGGACTGGCCACAGCAGACCGAGTTCTCTGTGAGGTGGAACAACATCAAGTGGGAGTCACTGGTAGACCCCCGGAAGGCACTGATGCCACCACTGCACATCAAATTGGGCCTTATAAAACAATTTGTCTGAGCTCTAGATAAGGAGTCTGCTGCCTTCAGGTACCTTCAAGACTTCTTCCCTAAGCTGTCTGAGGCAAAGGTCAAAACTGGTGTCTTCGTCGGACCACAGATAAAGAAAATCCTGGAGTGCAATGAATTCCCCAAGAAGCTCGCTAATAAGGAGAAAGCAGCTTAGAACAGCTTTTTTGCAGTGGTTTGGGTCTTACTGGGCAATCACAAGGCTGAAAACTATGTGGAGCTGGTTGAGACTCTGGTGAAGAACTATGGCACAATGGGCTGCAGGATGTCACTCAAAGTCCATATCCTTGAGGCTCATCTTGATAAATTCAAGAAGAACATGGGAACATACTCGGAGAAGCAAAGCAAGCACTTGCACCAGGATATACTGGATTTTGAATGCCACTACCAAGGACAGTATAACGAGAACATGATAGGTGATTACATTTGGAGGCTGATTTGTGAAAGTGATTTAGAGTATAATTGTAAATCTTGAAAAACTACTCACATCTAAATCTTTTGTAGTCATTTTTGCATTACTTTAGTATAAATATGTGTTAATTTTGATTCATATGTTTTTTTCTGACTTTAAGTGAACGAAAAAACACAATTCACCAGATTTCTCATTGGATATAGGTAAATTTCAAAATATCACTGTCCTGGTCACAAAAGCAAAGTTTAAAGGGGAATAATAGCCATTTTCTATACTTTTTTAGGCATAAGGAATTATGAAATAACATCACAACCCAGGAACAAAAATTGTGTTACATAGTGTAATTAGGGACCTCTATCTTGTGAATGCCATAAACAGCATTATAATTAGGGACCTCTATCTGGTGGATGAGATAAACAGTATTATAATTAGGGACCTCTCTATCTGGTGGATGAGATCAACACCATCATAATTAGGGACCTCTCTATCTGGTGGATGCCATGAACAGCATTATAATTAGAGACCTCTCTATCCAGTGGATGCCATAAACAGCATTATAATTAGAGACCTCTCTATCTGGTGGATGCCATAAACAGCATTATAATTAGGGACCTCTCTATCTAGTGGATGCCATAAACAGCATTATAATTAGGGACCTCTCTATCTGGTGGATGCCATAAACAGCAGGACCTCTCTATCTAGTGGATGCCATAAACAGCATTATAATTAGAGACCTCTCTATCTGGTGGATGCCATAAACAGCATTATAATTAGGGACCTCTCTATCTAGTGGATGCCATAAACAGCATTATAATTAGGGACCTCTCTATCTAATGGATGCCATAAACAGCATTATAATTAGAGACCTCTCTATCTGGTGGATGCCATAAACAGCATTATAATTAGGGACCTCTCTATCTAGTGGATGCCATAAACAGCATTATAATTAGAGACCTCTCTATCTAGTGGATGCCATAAACAGCATTATAATTAGAGACCTCTCTATCTGGTGGATGCCATAAACAGCATTATAATTAGGGACCTCTCTATCTAGTGGATGCCATAAACAGCATTATAATTATAACCTCTCTATCTAGTGGATGCCATAAACAGCATTATAATTAAGGACCTCTCTATCTGGTGGATGCCATAAACAGCATTATAATTAAGGACCTCTCTATCTGGTGGATGCCATAAACAGCATTATAATTAAGGACCTCTCTATCTGGTGAATGCCATAAACAGCGTTATAATTAGGGATATCTCTATCTGGTGGATGCCATAAACAGCATTATAATTAAGGACCTCTCTATCTGGTGAATGCCATAAACAGCGTTATAATTAGGGATCTCTCTATCTGGTGGATGCCATAAACAGCATTATAATTAAGGACCTCTCTATCTGGTGGATGCCATAAACAGCATTATAATTAGAGACCTATCGATCTGACAGATGCCACAAACACTGTTACAATTAGGGACTTCTCTATCTGGTGTGTACACTGGTGAACATAAGCCTTAAATCATTTGATAACTTTTATAAATTTTCATTTGAAATGAGCACAAACAAAATATTTTATTTATCATATGAAAAGGAAACTGATTTAGACTTTGAAACACATTAGTATGCATTACATTTCCTTTGCATGATGTTCAATCATCTCTGACATTGTGAAGAGTTATTGCGCATTACATAAATAAAAATGATAACAAGGGCATACTGACATAAATGACACAGTAATCATGTAATAAACAGAAATCTAATTTTACTTTTCTAGCTTTATGATAGCAATAGACCCATGGGCAGAACAATTTCATGGCCTTACCAGTAATTTTCTCAGCAGCCCACAGTTTGCCCACAGTCTCCAGGACCCAAGCTTCTGAACTGTCAGCAATCAGGAAGCTGTTGTAGTAGGTCCATTTACCACCCTCTGAACATGGTCCTCCCTGACCAAACTGGCTTAAAAAGGATGTAATCACATCTAACGCTTCTCTAGCACTGCCTCCTCTCTCCAATCCCAGCCTATTGGTAGATATACAATAATTTTAGTTTAATGAAGCTTTATATTTACCATACTTGTCATGCTACTTAAGTCCTGTTACAGAATGTCAGTCCATAGTTAAGTCCTGTTACAGAATGTCAGTCCATAGTTAAGTCCAGTTACAGAATGTCAGTCCATAGTTAAGTCCTGTTACAGAATGTCAGTCCATAGTTAAGTCCAGTTACAGAATGTCAGTCCAGATTGCTTTCTGTCACATTTGGTAAAATTCTGTTGAGTGGTTTTTGAGACGAAGTAGCAGACAGGTAATAACTTTTATAAAGTTTAAATTCATGAATGCCAGAATTCTTTCTTTTTAAAGTTTCGTCAAATTCTTCTCAGTGGTTAGAGAAAGTAGTACTAAAGGGTTTATTGGTAAGTCAGCACAATTTTGACTATAAGGTGCACATTAAAAGCAAAGTTATTCAAATTTAAATGTACAGAATTGCAAATGAAGGAAGATAAAAAGCCTTCCAAATAAAAATAAACATGAAATACTAAATGATAAAAGGTGAAAATAAAGATGTTAAAATTCTGTAAGTGCATATAAAATGGAAGATCATGGTAAAAACTGTAAAATCCTTAAAATATATGGTCAAAATTTCTAATATAAACTGCATTTACTCATAAAGTCCAAGACATTCTCTGTTGGTACATGATCATAAAGATACTTCACTGAATTCAAATAAATTGGTGGTACATGATCAAAAAGATTCTTCATTGAGTTCACATCAAATGATGCTACATGATCAAAAAAATTCTTCATTGAGTTCACATCAAATGGTGGTACATGTTCATAAAGGTTCTTCATTGAGTTCATATCAAAAAACTTCTTTTTCACTGGGTGGAATTAAACACACATGAGAAGAATGTAATCCATCATCTGGGATCACTGGCAAGATATACATCCTTGTTGAGGTTCATCCTTGAGGAAGTATGCAGGAGTCAGGTATGCATGTCTGATATGTGATCAGCTTAATACCAATTTTTCTATATCAGGGATGCCAATCAACCATGACAAGTCTGAGTCTGACATTCAGAGTACAGTTTAGGAATTTTCATTCCACATGCTTATTTATTTCATACTGTAAGTTATACCATATATAATTGCCTATAAGTCAAATCTAACTACACAAAACATAGATCATGATTCGCCATTTCATAATGTGCCTGCAGATCTGGGTCTATGTTTTTTGTTCTACTAGTTATTCCTAACAAACTGCACAGACGCATATCCGCTGGCACATTATGTGACGGCAGATCTCAGGGGTCAAGCTAGACTTAAATTTTAGGGAGAAGTGACTTCTCCTTTTGGTCAGAACAGGGAGAAGTGGGAGCTAAACAGGGAGAAGTGGAAGCTAAACGAGGAGAAGTGAGACCAAAGCAAGAAACACGATATATATATATATATATAGCTGTATTATCTTATTTTAATTATGTGCTCTATTTCTCAGTATGCTTTTAAGTTTTAAGCAATGCCTTATTTTATAGTCTGACTATATCAACCCGTTTGTTTGTACCCCCCTACCGATTTCAATAATGGAAACCTTTAATGTGATAAAAAGTGCAAGGAACTTAGTCAATTCATTCACTGATTTATATTTTCTAACCAGACTGTGAGTAGAATTGCCCAACACCGTCATCGTCTGCGCGTTTCATGCTTAACGGAAGTTTTCAATATAATAGACGGACATGCCCCAGATCCATTTCCAGTTCCTGGACAAGTCCATTTTCAGCAAAGGGGTGTGTGCATGACTACAAATGTACATACATATGTCCTCTGCTTCCGATATTTACACTGTCGAATCAAGGAAAGGAAAAGAATGACAACAACAAATTTGCCTTTCACGTAGATTTAACAAGCGGTTTAATTAATATGTTAATGTGTGCAAAGGGATATAATTCCAAACTCTCAACGTTATGGTAATTTACGGAATTATCCAGCAGTTACCGAATAAGATGACTACGTCATTATGTTGTCTGATGGAAATAAACTAGCCCAAAGTGTACGCAATATGGCGCCGTGTTAGTATGAAAAGTCCTTTAAGCATGAAAGGTGCAAGGGGATGCCAGCATTAGTGCCATTCTGGTTACAGTCAGGTTAGAAATTATAAATCAATGATTCAATTGACTTAGTTCTGTGCACTTTTTATCACATTATACGTTGTCGTTATTGAAATTGGAAGTGGGGAACAAACAAACGGGGATGTATAGTCAGACTATAGTGACTTCAAACCAGTCTTCGTCCTGATTTCCTTGTTCCCGATAAAACATATTCATAGACAACACAATGAAGCACTGAAGTCGATATATAACTAAACTGGACCCTTTTTTCACCCAACCGAAACATCCAAGAACACGTATTGCACATTGCGAGTGCATCTATTTTTAGAAAGAGGGCTTTTCTTAATATAACTACACACTTTCTTGCTTCGTTAAAAAAATTCATTAATAGGACTGCATATTTATGGTTGTATTATTTGTCTACCTACTGGAAATAACGATATGCATTGGTTAAATAGTATTTGCTTCATTACTATATATATTTTTCGTATTACATGAAAATGAATTATGGTATGTCTGAAAACAACCTTGACCTTGCAGCATTGTTTCGAATTTCACAACAGAGATTGTCACATGTTTCTGACCTATATTATTAAATATTTAGGCTAAATCTCCTATCACATAATATTTAAACTTTGTTTTCATTATATTACATATTTTTCTGACTCAATTTGCCCAATTATTTACGAATACAGACAGTTTAATGAAGTGGTATATCATATACGCAGCGATGTCCACCATTACAAGTTCATTTACGCTTTCAAACTGATTTTATACTAAAAATACGCAAATACGGCCGTTAGAATCTCCATTTGTAAAAAAAAGAAGAAATAAATTAGAAAACACTCTTCACCGATCATATTTTTTAAAAGCAAATTACTATTTGCATATTGATGTTTAAATTTCAAAACAGAATTTGGTATATTTTCATCATAGCACAGCATGCCCAACTTCATGAAATCAAGCAGTGATATCTTGTTCCAGAAAGGATTAATGGTCAGTTAGCTATTAAAACTTGCATGTGAATGTGCAAGAATTTTTTTGTCGCCGTAAGCTGATTGGTATAAACACCACGTAAATACATTATGCCTTGGGTTACAACAGTGCCAGAACTTACTGGTTACAACGAGGGGGCATCTCAAAAGTCATAATCTACAGCCATTTTACATCCGAAAAATCTGAGGGCAAAGTCGTTTTCACTTTTCTAACAGTAGAAGGCAAAGTTTACATTTCTCAGGCAACTTTTTCGCCCACTTCGCCTGGTAGCATGACCCCTGAGATCTGTGTCTGTGCAGTTTGCAGTTGGACTGGTTTTATAGGCAAGTATAGATGGTATATAAAATCAAACATTTGAAAATGGATGATTGCAGCACAGTATTAACTGCTTTATCTGCTGCTTCATGAATCTTAATTCCAATGTGACAACGCAGCCAACAATACAGAGTACTTTTTCAAGATTGCATGAACAAATCTCTTTGATTTGGGATATGAACGAGTCTTCAAACAGCAAGTTTTTATGGATGATAAATAACAGAAGACCATACCATTAGGTCACCTTGGGAAAGAAAAGCCTGGAGCACAAGTATTTGCTATATTGTCTATTAATGCTGGTTTGATTCATCTTCTTTCCAAGGCCATATATATACGACAACTTTCTCTGCATAACAAGAACAGGTATTTTATGCCTGGGTTTCATCCTGCACTTGAGGACTTGGCACTAGCTCATAACTTGGAAACTGTTCACAGCCCAACCTTTAAATTATGTACACTTACAAGGCATTACAAGGGGAGATAAACTATGTAGTCAACATGGATTCCTGATTCTGTCATTACATCCTGGGGTACTGCCCCCTGAATCATAGTTTGGAAACCACTGTGATCTTTACCAAAGGGAGCTGTGCTGGCTCACTGTTTAAAGCATTGGACATAGGATCAGAAGCAGGTTTAAGTCCTGCCATTCAATTCATCATGGATCAACTCTGGATTTTTTAAGGTCATGGGTTTCTTTGCTGTTAGTAATTAAATCTGGAAGTTATTCAGGTGGAAAACATACTGGATTATTGCTAATACATTTTTTTATTAAAAACTATAAAATAAAAAGTACACATTTAAAATAATCTGTAAGTAATGACAATGAATATATCCAATACCTTACAATAATGCACAATACAACTGATAGATATAACCTACAAAATTAATGTGGATATGGTTTGTATGAGAAATACATTCTAAAGCAAATAATATATAAAGAAATTATGATAGTTATATATATTTATTGGTGTTCATCTGAGAGATTTTTTAGTCCTTCAACCTAGAGGCTACAATGCATTATTAATACAATTCCTGCACAGGTTATTCCAGTTGTAAAACAAGATTATTAGTGGGCAGCAGAGGCACACAACATTGCGGACTTGGTTGGGTAAGGCTTTAAAGGTGACTTTAGGTAGTGTTTATTTGATAATGAAAGTAGTTTGTCTTGACTAAAGACAAAACTTTGCAGCAAACATGGCCTGGTGAGGAAATCAATCCTGCATTGGAGTCCAGCATGCTAACCACTGGTATTTTACAAACTTGTCTTATATAATTATATTGTCAAATTATTATCAACATAGAATGATACTTGTTATATTGTTGTTTTATATTTTCTTCAGTTTAAATTAAAAACCAATTTTAATAAGTACTATTTCATTTTTATTATAACATGCTCTATGAAATGTGTGCATCATGAATTCTGATTTTTTTAAATACTTTAAACTCTCTTTCTCCATAGGTAAGACTTTGCATAACCCCAAACCTGTGATTCGATCTAATCCTTAATCAATGGTTACTTCCCTGGCTTTACCATGACAAGAAATCTGGATCAAAAGAATGCATACATTATGAGAACAACTGTTTCGAGGTTTCTCCCATTTTTATAGCTTCATCCATAGTTTGATGGCAGGTCTGCACCTTCTGTCCAATATAAAACATGTAAAACTGATTTTTTTTTATTTCTTCTTCCTTTTCTTCCATTTTTAGCTCTTGTTTGTTGATTTCCCATCATTCAAACAAGTTGGAGTCCAGAGTACAGAATTTCTCTTGACTTTTGTGCTTATTCTTTGTTTTATGAATGTAAGCGGTTTCTTCCCCTAATGAATAGCCTGAATGTTTAGCTCAAAAAATTGGGAAACATTTTGTATTTGAGTCATTACCAATTTTTGTGTCAAAATATCCCACCCACCCTTGCATACATGGGCAAAGTCTAATAATGATCAACTGATAAAAACAGAAGATTCTTCAATTTAAAACAAACTTTAACCAAATGTTGCTGAGAAATAGGTGGACAACTGACAGATGGAATTCGTAAGTACCATATCTTGCCTTTTATGATATTTGTTGCTGGTGAGGCAAAAAAGATCCCTTCCTATACACTGGAAAACTCAATGGGTATGAGAAATATTAATTAACTTAAAGATCCCTTCCTATCTCTCTCTCTCTCTCTCTCTCTCTCTCTCTCTCTCTATATATATATATATATAAAAATTCCATGGGTATGAGAAATATAAATTAACTTTTTTACCTCTGAAAGGTCTTTAAAATCAATACTTATAAAATGTTTAATTTGCACATTTCATACAGATATACAAAAACTGAACTTCAATCTTTAACAACTCAACTGTATACAAGGTACATTTTCATTGTATATCTCAAATTATATATAAAGCATCTACTTTCAATCCATCATGTTTAAAAACTATTGGTGAATATTATGTGCAAAGAACATATATAGAATAAAAGATTGTCAATATGGTTCACTTCACTGTTAGACCCAAGTATTCATAAAATTGCCCTTTCCAACTCTGCAGCTGACTCCAACTAAAACATGCTTTTGCAGCCATATTGGGTCAAAATGTAAAGTCCAGTGGGGTACCAGCTGGTAAGACAAGTGAAATCAGATGATAAAGAGTTCACCTTAATAACAATGAGTTCACCTTAAGTACATGCAATGACTACAATATCTTTTCACTTTTTGAAATTAAGTAAAACTGGCCTCATATAAGCCATATTTATTATGAAAATCAAAACTTTTTAATTTATTACTCAAGAATTATTGGGGCATGCTAGAGAATATTTTTGGGTGAAATATTCAAACTTGTCAGCAAAATTTGTCTTCAATATGTCACAAAATCTAAGTTGACTTTCCCTTGAGAGAATTTGTGTTTAAAGGCATAAAACAATAGAAGTCTGCTTTAAAATCAACAATTATGCTATTTTAAAAGCTTCTGGTTCCTCACATATTCACTGAATTATGATTTTACAGCCAACCATACAATGTGAAACTCTATAAAGTGAGTGAAACTAATATTTTGGAGAAAAATATGTTTCTTCAATAACACTTACCTAATCATATTTCTTTGGGAGTACTACCACAACTTCACAAATCCAGCCCCGGGCCTGAAAATAGCCCGAGGTCCGGGACCTGCAGTTTTCCCAGTTGGACCCAAGAGATAAACTTGTCAGAAGTCCATCGGACCTCTCACTTTTCCAGAATGGAAATTAAAATTATTCTTCTGCAGTCTCAGAATTGTTCCTTCAGTCAAAAAATATATATGCAAAGTTATATGTACAAGCAATGTTACTTGAAGCTTAGTAACACTTTTGCTGTGTACATGATGGTCAGATTAGAACATATTTAGTGAGAGAGTCAGTGCTATTTTACCTATAAATCTGAGTACCCTTCCATATAAGTATCAAAGTCCCAAGACCTGAATGAAGTCTGATCTCATTCAAAGGGGCTTCAGCTTATTACTTGGAAAGAGAAAATTCCAAAGTCATCCACTTGTAGCCTCATTCAATGAGACTCAATATTTCTGATGTTGGTTGGCTAAAAAATCATGTTCAAGCACATAAGGTTGAATTAGCCACTAACCTCAACACTAAAATGCAAACCAGCCTGCAACACATTGGTTATGCACCAATGAACATAACAGACAATCAATACAAGTCATGGGTTTGTTTATTTTAACATTGGTTTCATTGGTTTCGCATCCATCTGAAAATCCAAAAAGATGCAGGAACCCAAAAATGAAGACAATGGACCCCCAGCAAAACCGGATAAGCCAAACAAGGATGCAAAGTATGAAAATGTCGTGTTCACACATTTAAAGAACACAGTAAAACAAACTGGCCGTGGGTCGAATATGATCAGGATACAGGAAAAGTGTGTTAAACCTTTTTCAGTACCCTGATTTAGCCAACAGATTCAGCAACCTATACCATGGTAAAACAAAATTAAAGGTTGATTAAACTTCAGTTATATTGATCTTCAATCCTGGAACAGTGAAAACAATGATTGTTTAAGACTACTGGACATTTTATTCAGATCAGGAAAGAAAAGAAACTGCACTGTTTAAAATTAGCTAATTTTTTCATTTATTAAAGTTCATACATGCAACTATGCTTTTGTATTGAATTTGATGTTCTTAACAAAAGTTCAGAAACTCAGACCTGTTTTTATGCCATATCTGGCTTCCTCAGAGCATGATATGTCCTGGACCTGCCACCCATCAGCACAGTTTTCAGGCCCTGCAGCCCTCTCAAAAATGTGTAACAACTTTATTTGATCTTAGGTTAATTCTCTGTATGCAGAACGAATAATCCATCTTATCCAGGATGACAGAGCCTGCACTAAGACAGTGACTGTTCCATCTTTCAAGATAAAAGTTGACAAGTAGTGCCTAAAAAGAAATAAGACTGATGTGAAGAGGAGATCTTCGCACCAGCTCAGTTCTTTTAAAGTACTATTTCAACACCCTCATTGGGTCCTGTAAGATGACCATGAGTTTAAGGTTAGAAAAAGGTTTCACCACAAAAAAAACTGATTGACATGTATGAGCCTGTTCTTTGCAATAAAAGCAGAGTTCATCATGAATGATACTGTCCAATCCAGATGGAACTGTTGATAGTTTGGGTTGATGGTCAAACCATGTATTTCACTGATCCTGCCTGCTGTAGCTAGGACAAGTGGGAACCCGGTCTTACATGAGAAATGGAAGAGTAATTCAAATGTTGCCTTATTCAACAAGGTTAGAACCCATGATAGATTTACACTTTGGGCACAAATCCAATGCCTTTGGGCATGACAAATCAAATCAAATTCATCAGAAGACTGGAAAGGTCTTTGTTTTGATCTATCTTCTCTCCTTCATGATGATGCAGCATGTCTGAGATTGTGTAACAGCAACATTTTTATCATGTTGGGAGCTCTCTTTTTCACGTCAAAGAGCAATCTGGGGTACAGATGCCTTAAGCTGAGAAAGGTGTACTTGCTTGCACTACTGTAAGCAAATTCTCCACTTTCCCTCACAAGCTTTCAAAGTGGTAGACCATCTTGCCTGAGTGATTCTCTCCACCATTTGATACAATAACTGCTTTTAACTGAGGGCTTATTTAATATGATCCAGATGTGTAGATTCAATGAAGAAATGTCACTATCTTCCTTGTGTTAAGTATATTTAATTTAATTGTTTGTTTGCTTGTTTTCTTTTAATTTTTATTTCATTACATGCTACTGTAATGTAACATTGTATGCTGGACTTGACCTTGACCAAAACTGGGTTCATTTCTGCTTGACCTGATTGACTTTTTTTTTGTTTCATTTTATGTAAACAATACATAGCTAAATTATTCTCCATGTGTATGGGCTTAATATCAGGATCTTTAGTAATAGAAGGAGTAAATATGTTTATTTGGGTCAGGGTTTTGGACTTTCCTAAGTGAATCTTACAGGTTATGGTTTTGATTTTGTAAACATCAGGATCATTCTAGAAGGTTATTTTCCATTAGGTAAAGATTTTTATTATAGAAAGTGCTGATTGTGACCTGAGGTCAAGTAGAGAACTACATAATCTTGTAATTGTGAGGACTTGGTCATTCGTGCTTTAACATCTAGCACTTTCAAGGTGTATTATGGTGTGTGTGTGTGTGTGTGTGTGTGTGTGTGACTTGGATTTTTAACGTAGCTTTAACAATTTTTCAGTCATATCGCTACGATGTCTGCAGTGTGGCAGTTTATAGTGATGTCTAGCACTGGGGCATCATGCCGCAGACATATAGCATGATGTCCCACCCAGTCACATTATCCTGACACCAGGCTGACCAGTCCTAACACTAACCTCTTAATGCTGAGTGCCAAGCGAGGCAGCTGTTAGTACCATTTTTTTATAAGTCTTTGCTATGACTTGGCCAGGGATCGAACCCATGACCTCCCGCATCCAAGGTGGATGCTCCAACCACTAGGCCACTGGAGTGGTGTATTATGTTGTGACCCGTTACACTAAATTTTATTTTCTTCAAATTACTGAATTCAAGTGATTATTTTCTCTGGAAATACAAAAGTTCTCTAATAAACTTCTTGGATAAAGACATTCAATGGCATTTATACTCAATTCAAACCTGGAATTATATTACTGTGATTCAACAAAAGACTGTTGACACATCAACACTTTAATAGCTACCACAGACATGTCATTGACTTTAGTTTTTGGATTTCTTTGGGACTTTTACTGTATTTTATTAAAGTCTTCAAATTATTAGGACTTGCGTCTGTAGTTACTGGATTATTTTGGGATTTAATTCACAATACCGTACGTTGTTTTTTTCTCATTTTCACTTTGTATTTGAGTGTTACTTGTCTAGGCTCATACAAAAGTAACAAAGAAAAGAGTGAAGCCAACTTGTTTTGTAAAATTTAACAAATAATTCATTTCACAGGAAAACAAAATAAAAATATGATAAAGGACTTACAGTTTATGACTCTAATCCAAAATTAATCCAAAAATTTAAAAATAGAAGTCCTATCAATAAAAAGTCCAAAGTGAATCACAGTTCGAATACTGATGAAGTTCCAAGATGGAACGCAATGATGTCTTCTATAACCTGCTTTGTCCTAACAGTTCTTTGTTGAATCACCGGAATAATATTCCGGTTTGGAATTCCGAATAATTTCCAATAAATGTCTTTGTCCAAGAATTCTGATGAGCACTAGTAATTTCCAGGGAAAATAAATTACTTTAAATTGAATTAAAATAAAAATTCAACTCAAACTAGTCACAACAAAAACACCTTTGAGCTCCAAAGGTTTCAAGCGAGACTGGCCCAAAATCACTATAACAACCTGAGTTTTAAGCCTAACTAAAATGCAGAACAGATCACCTGATGGGGTTATGTGATCACTTCCTTCAAGCAACGTAGAAACATTATATGCCAATTATCATGTATGATATGTACGGCTTTGACTCTACTAAATGAATCTTACTATAAGATTCAATAATAAAAAAAATAATTAAAAAAAAGTTGTTTCTACAAACTCAAAACTGTCTCTGAATCTAGGTCACCAACAGATACAATGTTTCTATCAAATGCTTGTTTATCAGGTTTAACAGAACTGAACTGAATTTTCTGGAAAAATGTCAAATCCAGTGAATAAAGTTATCATTACAATAACATGTAATGAAATAAAATTTAAAAAATTTAAAACTAACACGAGTAATTAAATTACATATACATAACACAAAGGAAATAAATTATTTGTTAAATTTTACAAAGCTTGTTGTCGTTCACTCATTTCTGTTACTTATTTTAAGAGTATAGACTCATAACAGAAAATGGGGGGCTCATCCAGGATACAAATTTTGTTAAATTATTTCAGGAAACTTTGTTTTCAAAATCTAAATTCCCCTAGTTTTGGAATTTTTAAAATCCCAAGTATTATTTCACATTTTAGAAATCTTTAGTGAAATCAACAAGCTTTTTACAATGTCATCTAAAGTGGAGATCTTTATTTCAAATCCTACCCAGGAACAGTTAAGACTTCTTGAAAAAGATGAATTGCTTCAGCCTGCCAGAAAATATGATCTTTCTGAGGCAAAATCTTTAACGAAGCAAGAAATAAAAAATTTTTGTTCCAATATTTGATGGAAAAGAATGTTTTGGATAAAGTGCTTTAGTTTTGACTAGTAAGTCTGTATCAGACTCTATCATAAAAGTAAAAGAATTAAAATTAAAATACAAGATGAAATTAGAGTTTGAAAGATTGATCTTCAGACACAGAAAGAAGAACAACAAATGCAAATGCAATTAAAAGATAAAGAGGGGAGGGAGAGGAAAATGCAACTGGAGAAAGAGGAGAAGCAAACGCAATTAGATAAAGAGGAAAGAGAGGAAATTGCAATTGGAGAAAGAGGAGAGAGAGAAACAAATGCAAATGCAATTGGAGAAAGAGGAGAGAGAGAGAGAGAGAGAGAGAGAGAGAGAGAGAGAGAGATGCAAATGCAAAGAGAAAAGGAAGAAAGGGATTATCAATTTAGATTAGAAGAATTAGAGCTGGCAAGTGAAAAGCACATCCCCACTTTACATACAAATTCAAGTTTTGATGTTACTAAGAATATTAGGTTAGTGCCCCCCTTTAGAGAAAAGTAGTAGATAAATATTTTCCTCATTTTGAAAAAAATTGCTGAAAATTCGAAATGGCCAAGAGACCATTGGACTCTATTATTACAAAGTGCACATTCTGGCAAAACCCAAGACATCTATGCTTCCTTGTGAGTACAGCAAAAGGGGCTCTGAGTGGCTGAGTGGTCTAAAGCGCTCACCATTACGGATCACTGCCATCTTACCTCTGTCTGCGTGGGTTCAAGTCTCGAGCTTGGCCAATGTGGGTATGTGAGAAGCTTGCCGGTAGCTTCTCGTGGGTTGGTGGTTCTTTCTGGGGTTTTCCCAGGTTCTTCCTCCACCATTTATACTGGCCGTCATGTATAGCCTATCCTGTGCTGAAAAATGGCGTAAAACCCTATAACAACAACAACAACAACAACAGTATAGCAAAGTGCTGACTATGATCTGTTTAAGGAATGGTTACGAGTTAGTCCCTGAGTTTTATCTATAAAAATTGAAGAACTATAAAAAAGAACCTGGACAAACTCATCAAATTTGCAAGAGAAAAAGAGCAGTTATTTGATAGGTTGTGCTTAGCCAAGAAATTTGATCAAGATTACAAAAATCTCAGACAATTCATATTACTTGAAGAGTTCAAGAATTGCGTCCATAGTGACATTAAGACTTATCTTGATGAGCATAAGGTCGACACTTTAGAAAATGCTGCTCGTACTGCAGACGAGTATTCCTTAGCTCACAGTCTCTCTTGTTAGTAAGTCTTCCACTCAGCAGACTTCTGGAAAAAAAGTATTTCAGCCTAATATGAGCCCTTCCAAATCTCAATCTGGCACAACTTTTAGAAATCAAGCTTCTGATAAGACTGATCAGAAGCCCTTATCTCTTCCAACGTGTGCCTATTGCAAGAAGAAAGACACATTATTTCTGATTGCTACAAACTGAAAAATGAGCAACAGCATCAGGGACAGACCTATTCCAAATGCTCTTATTTCTAAGAGGTCAAGGTGCTACAAACTGAAAAATGAGCAACAGCATCAGGGACAGACCTATTCCAAATGCTCTTATTTCTAAGAGGTCAAGGTCACAGTCATGTATTGAAAGCAATACGTTTGTTGGGTCTAATAAACCCCAGTCTGATTTTATTATGGAGAATTATGAACCATTCATGTCAAAGGGTTCTATATCACTCATAGGTGATTCAGCCAATTCTATCCCTATTAAAATTTTAAGGGACACAGGAGCTTCTCAAAGTCTTTTATTATCAGGTACTTTGCCTTTAACTGAGAAGTCTTTTTCTAATGAGAGTGTTCTTATTCATCAAGTAGAATCTGGCTTTGTTAATGTTCCTCTCCACTGTGTAAATTTGTCATCAGACGTAGTCTCAGGATCCAAGACAGTCGGAACAGTGTCTTCTTTACCCATTGAGGGCATCTTTTTACTACATGGCAATGACCTATCTGGAGATAAGGCCGTGGTTAATCTACATGTAACTGACAAGCCTTGTTTGGATCAGAAAGTCCATCCTATTGAGACCGCTCCGGTGGCCTAGTGGTTAGAGCGTCCGCCTCGGATGCGGGAGGTCGTGGGTTCGATCCCCGGTCGAGTCATACCAAAGACTTACAAAAATGGTACTAACAGCTGCCTCGCTTGGCGCTCAGCATTAAGAGGTTAGTGTTAGGACTGGTCGGCCTGGTGTCAGGATAATGTGACTGGGTGGGACATCATGCTACATGTCTGCGACATGATACCCCAGTGCTAGACATCACTATAAACTGCCACACTGCAGACATCGTAGCGATATGACTGAAAAATTGTTAAAACTACGTTAAAAATCACAATCACATCACATCACCATCCTATTGAAAAAGAAATCCCTGATTTATACCCAGCTTGTGCAGTTACTATGGCAAAGAAAGCTCTTGAGAATGATGTTGATCAGGAAAGTATTCCTTTAGTTGACACATGTATTGGTCAGGCTTTCAGTGTATACCCCAGGGGTGTAAAACTGAGGGTAAAAAAAAAAAACCTTGGTGTCAGAACTGGGGGTCAAATAAAAAATGTGGGGGTCAAAAATGTACGGACAAATTTTCATCTGACCCATACTTTTTCAACTTGAAATAGAATGTTGCAACTTGCACAACATACTCTCTCTCTCTCTCTCTCTCTCTCTCTCTCTAAAAATACAAATAAACCAACACACACAATTAACACACAAATGCATTTATTAGTTCATTTTCCTTTTAGTTTAAATTCGTACTTGTAACAGTCTCCTTATAATCTTTTTGTAGCAATATTATAGACCAACACACTACATATAAGCCAATACAAAAAGCCAAATAAATCTTTTTAAACAAATTACAGTTAATTTACTGCCTGTGATAACATGTGTACTATAATCGGTTTCATTGTACTTCGTCCTAAAACACATTTATCCAAAAATCAAAGAGGCTAATGATTCATCTTCTCTTTAATAAGTTACACTTGATCTTTCTTTCGTTGGAGCAAAGTTAAAAAATAACAAAATCTGAATGACCCCCCTGACTTTGTAATCCAAATAATGGACTTGTTTCTGCAAGTTTACTGATTTCTTTGTTGTGAAAGAATGTCTTTGGTGATAATGTATTCTACAGATATCTTGTGGCGAACAAGGGTTGATTTTTTAAAATTCTTAAAACCTGTCACGAAAGGATTATTCACTTTTGCAGTCTTTGCAATCATGCGATCAGAAGTCACACCAGTAATCCCAAAGGACATGCTGTATTCCAGTCAAGGGAATTATTTTCTCCATTTTTTATTAAAGTCAGATCCACAGAAACTCATTTGTGTTCTGCTTCTTTCACTTTCGTGGCTAGTGATTCTTAGTGCATGTCGTTTTTTAATCTGCAGATCACTTTCTAGTGCAACAAGCATTGCGGTTAAACACCTGGACGACATCTTACTGAACTCAATGGAAATCGCGTGACAGCTCGCGACATTAGGGGAAGCTACTCCATCAGAGCATTGCCTATGCTAATCTGGTTCTCTGTTTCGTATGCTCCGTATAGCGGGGTGCAATGCAGGAAGCATACGAAATAGGGAACCAGACTATGTCTGTGATCGAAGTATACACGATGCCATGCCTCATCCAAAGCATTGGATATTAAATAAATCCTGATTGTATTTTGCAAATCCGTTGCATCAAAAAAACGCACGGCAACAAAACATGTGCGTCAATTTTTTCTAGTGTGCGTCCCTGACGCACAAATGTACTTAAAGGGAAACACTGGGCTTTTGATGAGGTCACTTTCACTCCTTGTTTGGATCAATCAAAGAGTATTGATCACAGTGATCCTCTTTTAACTACTCATTCTCTTTATTCTAATCAGGGTGACAAACGACAATCACTTGTCGTTGAACAGGAAAAAGATCCTGAGATCTCCTGTTTGTTTCAAAGGGCCATTAGTGAAACTGAAGCCATAGAAGTACCTATTTGTTATTTCATTAAAAATGGGATTCTTATGAGAAAATGGAGACCACCCGAGGTACCTGCTAGTGACAAGTGGTCAGTGAACTATCAAACTGTAGTTCCAAAATCATACAGACGGGAAATTCTTAGTCTGGCCCATGAAACTCCTCTGGCTGGTCATTTAGGGATTAATAAGACTTATCACAAGATCTTGAATCATTTCTATTGGCCAAAAATTAAAAGTGATGTTTGCAAATACTGCTGATTTTGTCACACCTGTCAAATGGTAGGAAAACCCAATCAGAAGATACCTAAGGTTCATCTGCAACCTATTCCTGCATCTGATGAACCATTTAGCAAAATAATGGTAGACTGTGTCGGTCCCTTACTTAAGACCAAGTCAGGTAACCAATACTTCTTGACCATAATGTGTGCATCAAAAAGATTCCCAGAGGCAATTCCTTTTTTGAAGAATATTAAAACTAAAACAATAATAAAAGCTTTGATAAAGTTTTTTTTCACTCAATTTGGCCTTCCCAAATCAGTCCAATCTAATCAAGGGTCAAATTTTATGTCTGGAATTTTCCAGCAAGTTATGTACGAATTAGGCATCCAACAATTCAAGTCTTCTGCCTATCACCCTGAGAGCCAAGGGGATTTAGAAAGATTTCATCAAACTTTGAAAAATATCATTCAGTCATATTGTTTTGATACAGGTAAAGATTGGGATGAAGGCATTCACTTACTGTTGTTTGCTGTTAGGGAATCAGTTCAAGAATCTTTAGGATTCAGTCCATTTGAACTAGTTTTTGGACATACTGTGCATGGACCACTGAAGTTGTTAAAAGAAAAACATCTTTCTAATGAAGATACTGAAATTAATCTTCTGGATTATGTTTCCAATTTTAAGTATAAGTTCTCAAAGGCTTGTGAGGTTGCAAGAACTAATCTGCACTCAACTCAGTCAAAAATGAAATTAAGGTATGATAAAAATACAAAGGAAAGGAGTTTTCAGCCTTATGATAGAGTTCTGGCTCTCTTGCCCATACCACAAAATCCTCTTCAGGCCAAGTAGTATGGTCCTTGCACAGTTGAAAAGAAAGTATTTAAATTATGTCATCAATACTCCTGGGAGGTGAAAACAAAAACTTTGCCATATAAATATGTTAAAGGAGTATGTTGAGAGAGATAGCCAGGTTAATCATGCAATTAATTTAGTTGTACCTGCCCATACACTGATGATTTAACCGAAGGAATGCAATCGGACTCTGTTAACTTTGCAGTAACAAATCTTTGGAATTCAGAAATTATGAATAATATGGACCAGAAACTTTCACATTTGCAGTAACAAGAAAAG
Organism: Megalonaias nervosa; assembly: GCA_016617855.1. NCBI lineage: Eukaryota > Metazoa > Mollusca > Bivalvia > Unionida > Unionidae > Megalonaias > Megalonaias nervosa. Next base: position 13,601 of record JAECUM010093789.1, on the reverse strand, counting down.
AATGAACTAAAGTGGTTATTACTTGAATATGAGCACTTACTTCCAGATGTTCCTACAAGAACAAATAAAATCTACCATGATGCTGAAATTGTAAATACCACATCTGTAAAACAATACCCATACAGGATGAACCCTCTCAAACAGAAATGTTTGAAAAAAGAAATTCAGTATTTGTTGGAGAATAATTTCATAGAGCCAAGCAAAAGTGACTGGAGTTCACCATGTACACTTGTTCCAAAATGAGATATTACTTTCTGCATGTGCACTGATTATAGAAAGGTGAACAGTGTGACTGAAACAGATTCATTTCCATTACCAAAAATCGATGACTGCATTGATAATACTGGAAATGCAAAGTATGTCACCAAATTTGACTTTCTGAAAGGATTTTGGCAAATTCCACTGACAAAAAGGGCAAAGGAAATTTTGGCATTCGTGACTCCAGATAGACTTTATCAATATAAAGTCATGCCGTTTGGGATGAAAGGTTCTCCTAGTACTTTTCAATACTTAATGAACATGATTACATCTGGTCTAGACAATTGTGATGCTTACATTGATGATGTCATCATCTACAACAACACCTAGACAGATCATTTAGCGACAATTCGGAAATTCTTTGACAAACTCACTGATGCAAATTTGACAATTAATTTATTTAAAAGTGAGTTTTGCCATGCTTATGTAACATTTCTAGGACATATTGTGGGACATGGACAAGTTAAACCTATTGATGCGAAGGTTAAGGCTATCTCTGAATTCCCTGTACCTAACAGTACAAAGCAACTGATGTGATTTTTAGGTATGGCTGGATACTATTGGAAATTTTGTTCCAATTTTTCTATAATGCTGAATCCCTGACAAATTTACTGAGCAATAAAAGCAAATTTCATTAGTCTGAAAAATGTCAGGAGACTTTTGACAAGTTAAAGGCCATACTTAAGAGTGCACCAGTTTTTAAGCTCCAAATTTCAGTCATTTTAAACTGTCTGTTGATGCAAGTGACGTTGGGGTTGGAGCAGTATTGATTCAAGAAGACAAAAATGGTGTAGATCATCCAGTGTACTATTTTTATAAGAAATTAAATAAGCACCAGAGAAATTATTGCACAATCACGAAGGAATGTTTGGCTTTGATATTGGCATTACAACACTTTGAAGTCTACATTAGTTCAGCTCCTTCTCCGATTATTGTGTTTAGTGATCACACCCCCCTTACTTTCATCGGCAAGATGAAAAACAAAAATCAGAGATTATTAAGGTGGAGTTTGATGCTGCAGGAATATAATATTGACATCAGCCACATCAAGTGAAAAGACAATTTAATAGCAGATGCACTTTCATGTGTATAGAAATATTATGTTTCATGTATACTTTGTGTCATAAGATTTCATCATATGTAAAAAAAAATTACATGTATATATGACTTTTAGTAAAGTGAAAGCTTTATTGAGTAAATCTTTCTTTTTCTTAATGAGGGGAAGTGTTATGTCTATTTAATTTAATTGTTTGTTTGTTAGTTTTTAAATTTTTATTTCATTACATTAGGTTGTAATGTAACACTGTATGCTGGACTTGACCTTGTCCAAAATTGAGTTCATTTCTGCTTGACCTGATTGACATTTTTTTAAATATCATTTTATGTAAACAACTAATACATAGCTAAATTATTCTCCATGTGTATGGGCTTAATATCAAGGTCTTTATTAATAGAAGTAAATATGTTTATTTAGGTCACGGTTTTGGACTTTCCTAAGTGAATCTTACAGGTTATGGTTTTGATTTTGTAAACATCAGGATCATTCCAGAAGGTTTTTGCCATTAGGTAATGTTTTCTTTTAGAAAATGCTAATTGTGACCTGAGGTCAAGTAAAGAACTATATAATCTTGTAATTGTGAGGACTTGGTCATTTGTGCTTTAACATCTAGCACTTTCAAGTTGTATTATGTTGTGACCAGTTGCGATAAATTATTATTTTTTTCAAGTTTCTGAATTCAAGTGATTATTTTCTCTGGAAATACAAAAGTGCCCTCATAAAATTCTTGGATAAAGATGGTCACTGGAATTTATACTGAATTCAGACCTGGAATTATATTACTGTGATTCAACAAAACACTGTTAGCACATCAACACTTTAATAGCTACCACAGACACGTCATCGACTTCAGTTTTTGGATTTCTTTGGGACTTTTACTGAATTTTATTCAGGACTTCAAATTATTAGGACTTGTGTCTGTAATTATTGGATTATTTTGGGATTTAATTCGCAATAACGTAAGTTGTTTTTTCTCCTTTTCACTTTGTATTCAAGGGAAATAAATTATTTGTTAAATTTTACAAAGCTTGTTGTCTTTCACTCTTTTCTGTTACTTATTTTAAGAGCATAGACTCGTAACACCTTGGAATTTCCATTGCAAGATTTATCAAGCTGCTTATCCATTGTTTTTCCAACTTGACATGTGCAATCAGGATGAAAGAGCGTCAAAAATATCTTCCCTTTTGCAGAACCTTTGAAAGCACAGGCATCCAATCATTCCACTCTATAGATTCAGGACTGTGGAAACAAGTTTTGGGAGTTCTGCATTCCACCTTGTTGCAGATAGATCTAATAGTTCTTGATCCCAGCAGGAACAGATACAACTGAAAACCAAGGGGCGTAAAGGCCATTCTGTTTTTAGTAGTTGACTCCTTCGGGGCATCGAGTATGCTAGTACATTTATCCTGCAAAGAATCTGACAAACTTGATTTGTCACTGATGACACCATCTTATAAAATCCCAAATAAGCATGTGGTGGTCTGGGAATTTGGTTTGCCATTGCCTTCTGAAATAATTCACGACAGCGGAGTTGTTGTATAGAACAAGACTGACCTTTCCATAAAGCTTCTCCTGCCACCAATGAAATGCTTTCTGTATGGATTTCATCTCAAGGATACTGGTATACAATATATAGGTCTGAGTAGGCCACACTCCACTGGCCTTCTGAAACAATGAAGGAATATGGGCACCGCAGCCAACTGTGACTGCATGCTTCTTTGGAGACTGAATCTGCAAAGGAATGTCTGCTGTAATCCAAGTGAGGTTCTCCCATGTGCTGGAATATTGCTTAATATGATTGGAGACTGGTATTGTTTGTTCCCATGGGCAAAGTTTTGGTCTCTATTGGGACAACAATATCATTTGTAATGGTCTCATGAACAGGTGACCCAGAGAGATGAGGTCCCATGTGGATGAAATGTTGGGTTGGTGTGATGTTGGATTTTTCTTTCATGACAAGGCATACAAGACCAAGTCTGATGGGGTTTTTAACAAGGGATTTCACTGCTATATTCAAACTACAGCTCACCTGCTACTTTTGAAATACGTCATCCATGTAATTAATTGTCATGGTTGCGAAGATGGTCCTGAAGTGAGACACTACTTGGTCCATACTTCTGGTGAAGACCCCTGGGACTAGTGTTGATACCGAAAGCGAGTGCCATGAACTGGCATGTTGTATCCCTGAAGGTGAACAGAAGGAGCTTATTATTTGGACCTGTGAATTGGGACATGTAGGTAATCTTGTAAATTTAGTCACTGCAAAATCTCCCTCCTAAACAGCATTTAAAACCTAACTGGTTTTTCCATTTTATACCATAGTATGAAATGATTGACTGCCAAGTTCCAAAATTGATCAAAGAGTGCCAATGGCCTTTGGCACCAAGAACAATCTTGAGTAAATCACAGTGATTTTGTGTTGCAAACAATAAATGCCTGGTGACTCTATGTTGTAAACAATCTCTACCATCCTTTTCTGCTGTGTTTATTTCTCACCACAAGATGTCTAAACTGAAGAAGTCTGTGTGAGTGTGTGTGATATAGATTTTTAACATAGCTTTAACAATTTTTCAGTCATATCGCTATGATGTCTGCAGTGTGACAGTTTATAGTGATGTCTAGCACTGGGGCATCATGCCGCAGACATGTGGCATGATGTCCCACCCAGTCACATTATCCTGACACCAGGCCAACCAGTCCTAACACTTACCTCTTAGTGCTGAGCGCCAAACGAGGCAGCTGTAAGTACCACTTTTGTAAGTCTTTGGTATGACTCGGCCGGGGATCTTTTGAGATGTCTGTAGCAGAGGAGACTATGGACAATAGAGGAGGGGCATGAAATAGGATATGGAGATCCTCTAAAACTAAATTGCCGGGTCCATGGATTGCCATGGCAAGGTCTTTCCCATTCAACAGAAGGATATCTAATTAGGGTAGCATGAGAATGGTGTCTCATTTCTTTCTGGAAGGAGGCCATCATGGAGTAGCAATCCCGGTCTAACATGGACAAGGCGCCAGTTTACCTGGAAATCTGATGAAACTGTTGACCAAGTGTAGAATTTTCATTGCAGCATCAATACCTGTCATCTGATTGCAACACATTGTATATATTGTAAAAGCTAATAAAATTATCTATAATGGGCATGTTTTCCTTTTATATTTGATGCTATATTAATGGAATTATTACTTTATAATCATCGAAAGTAACAGACTTCACGTGTCATTGGAAATAAGCATTTATCATGCTGGGGTCGCATGACACCTCTCTTCTTTGTTACAAAATGCGGGTTATTAAAACTTCATGAATATTCATGAAATTTTCAATCCAATCAGAGGAGATGTAAACAATTCGGTCAGTGGTTGTAGCACGTTCCTATGATATTTCTACACGAAGAAATAATCCCTCAAACTTTACGCAGATTTGACCAAAAGTTTGGCAATTTAAATAAATGCATCATATATCATCACAATTGGCATATTCCAAGCTTTATTTTGATACCAAATTTATATATTGGAAATGTTTATAAACCAACCACAATAAGCATCGAATTTGTAAAACATATGAATCTCCCCGTGTCGACATTGTCCGCCATATTTGAATTTTCTAACAGCTGATAATGATATAAACTTTTCTACAATTGATGTTCCAAAACTAAAATTATTATTAATTTCGTACAAATTGGTGTGCCAGAAGAATATGGCAAGATGAATTCTTTTTATAGTTTTTATTGTATTAACGCTTGTTGTATGGTTTATACAGTATACAGTCACAAAATGAGCACGCAAAGCGTAGATTTTCGACTACTATAAATAGGCTCAAGTTGTCGATGCTGTAAATATCTGAACTGACAAACAGTAATCAGTTTTAAAATATGTTCACCTTATATTCATTATGTTATTGCATTTGTTTAAATTTTGTAATGGGATATTGATGAAATAATGAGAAAAAAAAATCACATCATGATAAAAAAAATCGCATCACTATCAGACAAATGCAAAATTTCGGTATGAACATTTTTTTGTATAATTTTTTTTATTATTTTTTTTTTACTTTGACGAGCGTAGCAAATTAACTACACACATACTTAAAGTGGGTTCTTAATTTCCCAATGCATTGATAACATTTGATAGGATTGATAATGATTTCAAAATACAAAACAAAAAAATACAAAGTCTGAAAGTGATACATTTTTTTGCAGGTACATGTATGTGATATTGAAATATTAGTTCTAAGTGACATTGTTTAACATCACAGTATGTCTGAAACTAGGTCTTGCAACATTGTTTCAGTGACAATTATGAATAAACATGGCATTTTTGTTGTTTTCGAAGTTATTTTACATATGAACTATTGCTAATGTGATATATTTGTATTAAGTTTACTGTCATAAAAGTTGTGAAATGTTTATATGCTTTTCATTTATAAATGAAAATATTGAAGTCAGACAACATATTTAATGAGAACATTGAATTCAGCAGGAAAAATGCAATCAGAATATCAAATTTCATAATATTATCTCAACAAAAAAGAAAGTTATAATATTTTTTATGGAAAGAACATTTTACTTCAGTTCCATGACTGCCACATAATCTGAATACATTTATATAAGACACAAATTCTAGAAATTTGTAAATATTTTGGAACTTGAAAGTTGCATAACTTTTTTTCTAATAGAGATATTTTAAAAAATGAAACTGTTTTGGAATGCTGTTAAACAGATCTATATGAAGAAATCAAGTGTTTGCAGTTATTTCAATATCAGAAAAATGACTGTGGTTGCTACATGGAGAGAAACTAGAGCAAAAGCAATCATCTTTCTGCTCTTTGTCCATATTCCTTGTACAGAAATGTGGTCCATTATTACTGAAAAGTATGTTGACCATCCACTCTCTGCAATGGCACTGTCTGTGGCTGAGATTTCTGTGTGAAACACTGGTGTGTGTCTTACAGAACCGACTGAAACTGAATTTTAGTCATTGCTGTGATGTGAAAAGGTCTACTGACACTAATGTCCTATAACTGCCATGCTAAACAACCCAGCAAGTCAGTCACTCAATGAGACTGCAGTAACAATTTGAATACATGTTGATCTTTCTTGATTAAAATAATAAAACGTATATACTCGCGTATAAGCCGAATAATTTAGGAAAAAATAAAGACCTGGAAGAAGGGGGATCAGTTTATCCATGGGCCAATGCCTAAACTTGACAGTTTTTAAGTCATTTTGTTGACTACTGTAAAGGCTGTAATCGTGGGACATAAAAAAATAATTTTTTTTCTGTGCCCTGAGACATATGCTTGTAAACAAAATCATTTTCGGTGACCCAACACTTATTAAACTGTTATCAAGTACAATGGTTGATTTTGCTGTTTTGCATGTGCATATTTTCTGATTTCTCCAACATGAAATTAAATAAAGGTAAATACAGACTTCATAATTCGCAGGCCAGTTGAATTTACCCGGGAGACCAGGCTGAACTATAATGTACAGCACTTACACAGTGCAATGCATGCATAGCATCACTTAAATCCTTATTTATTCTCAAACATATTAGATGCAGCTTTTGCTTTATTCATTGTTTCGACCAAATTGCATTCTTGTAGATAACATTTAAGCTAGTCCTTAATAGCTGTTTCATTTAAGTTGAATCACGCACTCACGTGTTACTCATTTTCAATGATGTAGGCGATCCTACAAACTAAGGTAATATTTACAAAAAGGTACACACGTTTAATCGTACAAGGCACATAACCAGCATAACTTACATGTTCACGAAGAGTGGTAATAATAAAGGCTAAAATTCTCATTATAGATCAACTAAGCTCATCATCAATCTATATTAGTTTTGTGTTTTGGCTGAACAACATCATATCTTTCCACACAATTTAATGCTTGATGTTTCCTTGTCTCCTTAGTTGCTAGTAGGTGGAGTTGTCTTCATTTTTCCAACAGCAATACAGGCCAGTTATTCATTAAAACCCCGAAAATGACTTGTGTTAAGAGGGAATTTTGACTGGCAGGTATACCAGTACACAGATGTGTAATTGCCATTCATTCCAGAATATTAGCACAATTACTGTAGTTTTGTAAAACTGGGTGTAAGGCATACCCGTCTACTTTTCAAAAGCCAAGTAGGGAGACTGAATAAAAAAATAGAGATTGGGACCTAAAATCAGGAGGTTTATCGTGGCATTTTTAAAGCCTTGTTTTCACTAAATACTGATCAATCTTCCGGGTCTAGTATGGGCAAAATTCGCAAAGGACGTGCAGTTTCTCCCTGTGACATGCCTTATTTTCCCCCAGGATGTGCCCTATTTTCATATCCTTGTCATCTGTGACAAAAATGCACAATAGCTAAAGGTTAATCTTAGACAAGCAAGAAAGCCAGAGTGACTAATTAAAAGTTATTCCTTATCAATGCAACTATTTTGTGACAACGATTGGCCCTCCACCATGATTCAATGAAACCATGTTCTACACTACTGTGTGTTACACAAGCACCTGCAAAATATTGGCAAATAAAGAATTACCAATATTGCTGAACTAAAGGTACCTAAATAGGCAGCCTCATGGTACCGTACATGTGGCAACTATTTTCCCCTCATTATATATCTGACCTTATTCCCTTATTGTCAACTCGTAAGGCATTTAGTACTGTTTACTATAAAACATATGTTTTCTGAATTAGTTTTTTGAGAACATATATGCTGCATGGTATGTGTTTTCATTCCTTCTTTTAATTTAACGATGGTAATTAAAGTTCCTTTATATGGTATAAAAATGCCAGGTGTTTCACGTGTAAGTTTCTTTGGTGGGAATGTAGCTACAGCATTCACACTGATTATAACTGGGATTGAAATTAATTGCCAACAGTTTTATTGTTGTGATTTATTTTTTGTTCTGGTTTATTTTCTGATTTTTGTATTGTTGTTGATGAAAAAATCATAAATTTACGTGAATAATGTTTAAAACTTAACATCCTATTAGCAAAGAAGCGAATTCTTTCCAGTAAAGTAATTATTTCGTCATGACAATATTCACAGGTGATGCAACAGGACATGGCTTACATGGATTGCATACAATATATCTATTTATGTAGGACTTCTATTTTTTAGGAGAAATGAAAATCGAAGACATAATGTAATAATCGAGAGTTCTCTGCAACATTTGTGAGATATGAAATCGGGAGGTAGGCATGGAATGACCCTAAAATTCATGAGGTTTTTTTTTTTTTCTCCTGGTGTCAGAGTTGACAGGTATGGTGTAAGGTCGCTTACATCAAAGCAAACTACAACTCAGCTTTTACGGTATTAGCATAATTTTCAAAGGATTATTTCTGAAACTTCATTATTGTATTTTGGAGACATTAAAGTTTAGTGCAGTGGTGCCCATGATTCACCTCCAATGTACTTCATTGAGTGTTCAAACCTACAATGTACATGCGGTGGTGCCATTATGTAAATATGTCCAGCTGCCTAATTGAGCACGTTGAATCAAACTGTATTGTTGTTCATTGTGTTGTCATACTAGGATCACATTTTAATGAGTTAGGTATTTACAATTTCAAGGCAAAATAAAAACGTAATTACTGGTGCACTGATATAAAATGTCCAATGCAATAATGCATAAACAAACATTAATCGGGTCTGAAGGGAGAAGTAGTGTTACAGCAACTCGCGATTGCTCAATTCTTGTCATCGTTTGATCAAATTATACACAAATCTAAATTAGCCAGAAACAATAAGAAAACAGCAAATTAAATAAATTACTTTTCAAACAAGTTTATACCATTTCTTTTTCATAATCATACATGCCAAGCCCAAGATAAGCATACGTGTACTTTTTGTTACTATAAGTTTGCCTAAGTAAATGCATTTAGAACTTACCGCATGCATCTTGTGATGTCTCGGAGTTGTGCGTCAGCTTATACGCGGGTCATGCACGTTTTTAGTGTCTATACCTGTTCGGTTGGGTGGTCGGCTTATACACGAATGGGCTTATACGCAAGTATATACAGTATGCTGACACTCTGGATCAAGCTGTTGACAAAGCAGGAGGAGGGAGAAAAAAAAATTCCAGTGGTAACAAGCAAAAGACTTCTTCAATCAATGCTCAGAAAGCAGAGTCTTCTCTTGTCATGGTTAGATCAAAACAATGACAACGCACACTGTAAACATAATTTGTCATCTCTGGTGTGGCAATGCTGACATTTCTTGCACAATCTTAGATGGAGCTGGGAAAGATCACTGAAAGTGTCAGTTAGCCAAACTAGAAGCTGGTCCCAAATGATATGGTAACTTCCAGGCAATCAATAAATAAGTTCCGCCTTTGAATGACATACTGATGTGTTCAAGTTGATTCCATATCAAGTGGGTACTGTGGCACTAAATCGGACCTAGAGTTTTTAGTGGAACTATATAATCAGTATGCTGATCCACAATAAAGCCATTGTCTTGATGTCTAGATAGTATGTAGGACCAAGAGATTCCCTCCACTGACATCAAAGGTAAGACTGACTAATGTGTTGACCTCTTGCGACCTCATCTGAAAGACGGGGTTCAGTCTTGACAAAACAGTGCCATCTTACCCTCTACACCTTCATAACATTGTCTAGTTTTTTATGCTGAGATGGGTTATGGGATATGTGATCCATAAAACTGGTCTCTAACTGCTTCATGCAAGACAGCAGCTGAGTTGGACTGGAATGCACACAATCCGGCCCATACCTATGATGGACAGAATAAGACTTGTACTGTTGAGAAAGGATTGTCTGGTTGAGGCAACAAAGTTGTGGCTGTTCCTGTCACCAAAAGGGATCTCTTTGATTCGCTTATTGGCTGGTGAGCCTTCTGGTTTGCAATACTCATCCATCAGGAATTTATTGATCAGGAGGAATAGCAAGAACAAGATTTTTAAGATGGTTGCTGTGGTGGCCATATCTGATATCAGAGGAAAACCATTTTAATTCAGGAGCAACTAGACATCATAATAAGTCTTCTAGTGAAACCCCCAATAAACCCCCAATCCAAAGAGAATTATAAATATGATTTTCAAGATGGCTGCTGTGGAAGCCATTTTGGGCATCACATCAATACCATTTTTTATTTACTACCAAATAGACATCATACAAAGTCTTTTGTTGATATGACCATTCAGGATAAGCAGAGATAACAAGATTTTCAACATGGCTGGTGTGGCAACCATATTGGATTGCTGAGTGGAGGCATCTTCATTTAGGACAACTTAGAAATCTTAAGTAGGTCAATATGACTTTGGATTCAGAAGGAGACGCAGTAACAAGATTTTCAAGATGGCAGCCACTGGATATCTAGGGAGAACCATTTTTATTTAGGATCAATTAGATTTTAGATTGACACCATTTTTGCTTATGACCAGCCAGGCATCATAAGAATTCTCTTAGTGAAACCCCCTGTTAATATGACTATCCAATCAGGAGAAGTAGAGACAACAAGATATCAAAAAAGGTTGCTATCTTCCAAGTAGTTTAGGAGGAGTAGTGACAACAAACTTGTGGTAATAGATGGCCATGTGTCACATGTTGTAAAACAGACAACAGATGATGGACAACAACCTCTTCTTGTCTATAAATTATCAAGTTAAAAACTAATATGTAGATAAGAAAATAACAACTTTCTATTTCCCAGAATTAAAAATCAAGATTTCCTACATTAATCTGTATGGGCAACTGTACCCAAGAAGAAACGTAAAATGCCTGTTTGTTGATAATTTACTTCTTTTTTTGGGTAAACATAAATAAACTTAATTTTTTTCCCATCACATACATGGTTATGTAAGACTGAACATGCACATAATGAGAACATGTGTGAATGTGAGTATTCCAAGGAAATGTGATCTTTCAGGATACCCAATGTCCTAACAACTTCAGCTGGAGCAATCACTGCATATAGATGTTGTTTAATTGTTAACATAAGTCATTTTCAACATATAACTTACCGAAGCAGGTCCATGCCCAGCAATTTTTCTTGAAGATCTTCATCTGAGTTGAGCTTGGTCCAGATGGCCTCATTTCCAATACAGACTCCCTGATCATTGGCCCCCATTTCTGCTCCCCACATCCAGGCCGGCTTACTCAGGATGACAGCATGGGTGAGAGGGGCCTGGTCAACCTCTATATATGTACACTGATAAAACATATTAAGGAATTTGTACTCATGCGGAAAACACATTTCTTAAAAAAAAATTATGCGATATGTTGAATACTCTCTTAAGAAATTCATGAAAATGGTTGAATAATTTGGGGGAAATTGATGTAACAGGTTGAATAATTTTTTGAGAAATTCAATCAACAGGTTGAATAATTTCTGGACAAATTTTTGCAACAGGCTGAATAATTTCTTCAGAAATGTATACATTGGGTTCAACGAGCCTGAATGTAAGATTCCATTTACTGCATGATGACAATCACTGTTTCTGTTCGATGAACCACAAAACAATTAGTCAAGGTAACTTCTCACATACTACAAAGCTGTAGACAATATGTATTGCCTTTAAATGATATCATAAGGTGAGACTGAACATTATGATATGATACTGCACATTTCCAATGTGAAAAATGTGAAATGAGCAAACAAAAAACATACTATCAAATGTATAATGTAATACGAAGGAATGCTGTTTCATCTTGAGAAAAATATCCCCTACAACAAACACGAAAATGACAATGACCCATAACTGTTTGGTAAATGCATTACTTACAAATCTTGCCCCCGAAGAGAAATTAATTTCAATCCATCCATATAAATTTATTATATCTTACAATCTGGAGCTGAAGCATTTACAAAATGTACTCAGTACTACTCAGCCCTTGAGAGTTGAGCAGATACCTCCGCCCCACCCCATTTCCTTGGCATGTACAAATACATTAACTGCAAGCAAGAAATCACAAAGTGAAACATGTTAACAAGTACTTAATTATAAATGTATAATATGTCCCTAAATGTAACATATCCTAAGTGACTGTGACATGTTCCTAAATGTAACATATCCTCTGAGTGACTGTTACATGTCCCAAAATGTAACATATCCTGAGTGACTTTAACATGTCCCAAAATGTAACATATCCTCTGAGTCATGGTAACATGTCCCTAAATGTAACATATTCTTCCTCTGAGTGACTGTAACAGGTCCCTAAATGTAACATATCCTCTGAGTGACTATATATAACATGTCCCTAAATGTAACATATCCTCTGAGTGTTGTAACATGTCCCTAAATGCTATTCTAAGTGACTGTCCATGATCACACTGGCCTTATCATCACTCATCATTCCAAGACTGTACAAATTCAATGCATATCTAACAAAACTATAAAATCATATTTCCAGACTTTATGGTGACCTGAATGATGATTGGAATGGACAGATATAATGTTAAACCCATCAAAACCATAACATTTTAGAGTCAAATTGAATTTTCAGCTTTCTCGTTTTGAGAGGTTTGTTTTTAGGCTATTACAGGTGTGAAATAAATGTCTTTCAAATATAAGAAGATGCACAAGAACATCCTTGACACAAAACTTTAAATTAATTTTAAAAAAGCTGTACATTTTTAAAACCTAAAATAGCCTGAATGCGTTTCCTTTTATTTGACAGAGACAGTAAGCAAATTTTCTTTGTGTATAATTGTGTGAAACATGGAAAGGACTTATTTGACAGAGGAGTCAATGTGTGATTGTGAGGGAACATGTGTTGGTGTATGTATAAGTGCAAGCAATTAACATCGGATAGTAAGAAAGAGTACAAACAATTAAGACAGCTGTTTGCTTTTTAAATACTTAATTAAAAATTTGATGAACAAAATACAGTCCTTCCAAAAACTGTTTTGTTGTTTCATCTGACAAGTATCAAATGTAAAGCTGCAGTACTGGTCGTTAAAACCTGTGTAGATGTGTATGTTCAATACAACCGACTTACAAATAAGCATATTGCAGTATTTGCTAACTATAAATAACCTGGCCCAACATTTGTCAGGTATGTGTTTTACTTAAGGCATAACCACAGGCTATTTATGGATCATAAATCCATGAATAACAACATTTTATTGAATTTATCAACTAAAATACATTTTAAAGTCAGAAGCATGTTTTGGATGGTGATGGCGGGGAGCAGTTTAAGTGTAAAACCGAAATTTGGGGGGGGTGAACATTTCAGTTTTCAGAGTAGAGGGGTTTTAGTTTGTTGAGGGGAAAAAATATGTTATTAAAGATTGAAAATATGGGACCAAATACAAATGCCAGTCTGAGAG
>JAECUM010093788.1:0-73188 GCA_016617855.1 Megalonaias nervosa | reverse complement strand
CTTCTCGAAAACTTTCAAAAACATCTGCTAATAATAACACGTCAGTTTTCAAGTACAAATCATGATAATCACCAAACGCCTTGCAATCAAATCTATTCCAGATATCTTGTGCGTATTTGTAATCGTCATTGGTGATATTTTCATTTTTGAGTTGCGAATAAAATTTCTCTTTGTCAGGTAAAGATGTTTCATCAAATTTACTCCAATCGTCGAGATACTCGTATGGAAATACTCCTTTTTTGGTTAGTAAAGTGTATTTGTCTCCAAAACAGTCTTGTAGGTTATCAAATTTACTACAACCTTTCACTAGCTCATCTAGCGATGCTGCCATAAACTGCAGGCTGTCAATGAAACGCAACTTACCTAAAGTAACTGACATATACTTTTCAAAATTATTTGGAATGCACTTGATCGAGTTGTCGAGTTTTAAACGAGATTTTACATCAGGATCACCAAAAGCTTCTACGATAATGTGGCTGTCATATCCTCGAAAGTTGTGAAGAATAACCGGAATAAAATCTGGAGCATGAAATTTCAAATTACACTGATCATGGGCCGCTCCACGATATTGACCGGTCAAATGACAATGGTCATGTACTTTTTTGTTGTCGTCAAAAGCTTTTTCACAAATATGACAAATTTCCGCTTGCTCGTGATTGGATTCTTGTTGTGGTGTTAGTTTAATCATTGGAGTTACTATTTTCAAGCAATCAAATATGTTATCAACTTCGTTAATCAACTGCTTGAGAAGCCAAACAGCTGGATTTTTACCACGATATAATGTGATTGGTTTAGATAATCTCGAATCAGCACAACAAACTATCTTATACGCTACTCCACACGGAACATGATTTTGAGTTTTCCTTGTACTCGATTGGTTGGGATTATTTTCTACGCCAAGTACAGGTTGAAGTAAACATTCGAAATCAGCGTATATAACGAAAGGAATTTTTAGCTTGTGATGGTGATTGACAAACTGTAACACGCTATTTTCTTTGGACGGCATTGTTATTCGTTGTACGTCACTACAGTACTGCAAATGCTTTTGTAATTTTTCATGGTCATTACAACCGTGTAAGCAGCGATAACAAAAGAATGTTTTCTTCTTTCGTTTATTATACTGTCCACCAACTAGTCCATTAAAGTTTTTGATCCAAACGTAATGATTTCTATAAAACAATAAATTTATAGTCGATTGTGAAGCTCTTTCTGAAATATATCTTGGATAGACCTTTTCTTTTTCATCAAGTCCGAAAACGTTGATCGAAACATTGTTTTGCTTTTCAAACTTTGGTATTTGATTTTCTGCCACTGGAAAGTCAATATCTTTAAAATTTAATCTTGACACGTGATTGATATACTTCTCAACACGACCAGCGTCTTTTTCTACTGGAAATAGCGCAGAAAGAACAGCCCATTGGAAACATTTGTTATCAGCGTTTTTCACGTTAATGCAGCATTTTTTATTTTTTATTTTTGGTGGCAGATCAATATACAAACTACCGCGTAATGCGTCATATTTCATTGTGTGAAACAAAATTTCTTTGATCGTTTCAAACTTCCAACCCGAGCCAGATTCGCTAAATTCCTCTATCTTTTTCCAGATTTCTTGGTGTATTTCATCAGATAGTGATAAAAGATCAGTCCCAAGCAAAACACGCCTTGATTTTGGGTTAATGTAAGGGTCTGCAATTTCCTTGTCAGTCGATTTTTCCGCCACAAGTAGCTTTGAGAATATGATATGATATTGCACTAATAGTCTTAGACCCTTGTGTTTTTCAAGCTCACGTTTTACAGTTGGTTGTAGCAGGTGGTAGAGATTTGTTGCAGTCAAATTTACCAGTACGATTTGTTTATCGAACCGATAACTGTTGTCGAATCCTGTAAAGGCAGTCGCTATTTTTTCAGGTTCTCCCATAAGACTCTTCTTGGCTATATCTCGCAATTTCAGCATTGCTATACTATAGTGTAATATTATATGTTTAATTGATTGTTCGATCGATAACTCACTGCACGCCAGCTGAACAAACAATTAGAGATATAAAATCCTTATAGTATAATGACACAAAATCTGAGATATATTCGACTGACAGCAGAGGAGCAAGAAGAATATCATGTTCATCCGAAGTATAACTTTTACGCTGGAAATGCACTTGGTTCGGTTATTAACATAAAATCTGGAAAATCTATAGGAAAACCAACACCAGCTGGTTATAAGATTAGTGTAAAGGGAGATAATGCTGAGAGAACGGAAATGTTTAGAAAAGATTTTATTTATACTTTGTTCTGCGATGATATTCCAGAAGGACAAAGAGTCTATAGAGTAAATGGCTCGATTACTGATGACAATATCGAAAACTTATCTTTACAAAACGAGTTTCAGCCGCACCCGGCCTTTGATTTATATGAGGCTAACGATCGCGGTATTATTAGAAATAGAAAAACTAAAAATGTTGTTGGTACCATGAATAATACGAGGTATCTCATAGTAGGTGTTAGAGGAACACTAACCGATCAAGTTAGTTATCTTAGTCATCGTTTTGTTTATGAGACGTTTAACGGACCTATACCCGATGGTCTTGTGATTAATCACATCAATAACGTAAAAACTGATAATCGAATAGAAAATTTGGAAATAGTTACCCAGCAGGAAAATGTGAGAAAAGGACGAGGTGGTGGTATTAATTTTAGATATCCGGCAAAACCTGTTGTTTCGTTAAACCTCGAAACAGATGAGGAGATCAAATTTAAATCGATTTCAGCTGCGGCAAAACACTATAAGATAAATCCTAGGGCAGTAAAATTTGTTGCCGATAGAATAACAGGATCAGCTTTTTCAAGTGAATACGATGCCAGGATTGTTTTTAGATATGATGATTAATAATATTTCGTAATTCTGTCTTAGTAAGACAGCTATGTGCAAATGCTATAATATCATCGCGATCAAATTTTAATGTTATAAAAGCATTTTCATTAAGTTTATTTTTTTCTGCTGCTGTTAGTAATATTTTATGAGAATCACCTTGCGTAACAATAACGTCAATGCAATATGCACTATAACCTGACAGACATTTTCTTACCGCTTCGGCTAGTTCGTTGTAATTTAATATGTTAACTTTTTGGTGATATTTTACCTCGTCAGTCATCTTATAACAACAAATTAGATAAAAGTATATTATATAATATGGATTTGATGAAACAACTTGCTGAAATATATGCGGAAGATACAATCGCAGACAATGTTAAAATCACTGGCGATAAAGTCGCAGATAATATTACAATTTCTGCCGATATAATAGACAAATCTGCTAGTTATAGCGAAGATGATATTTTGTACAACAACGGATCTGACGATGATGATGAGATAGTCGCTGTCGCTGACAGATCAAATTATAGCAGACCAACAACTGGAAGATATAATGTCAAGTATCACATTGCCAAAAAAATAATAAAATTTAATTTTACTGTTGCCGAACAACAGATATTTTGGCAGCTTATCAGGCCGTTTTTAAATCTAAAAATAACTGGCCAGCGAAGGAGTATAAAATACGATTTTATTTTTGCTAAGATATTTAATTTAATGCCAGTCGATAATGAAAGAAAATTACATTTAATTTCGTTATGCAAAACTATCAAATGTAAATCTGTGCTTGTGAAAACGAACAAATTTATAATAACGTTATTGGATCGACTTAGTTGGTACCAGGCTATTAAATTTATCGCTATACCCGGCCACTTGACTAAACTTTTAGTGCCTTTTCTCCTAATCACTTTTTCGATAACGAAAACATCTTGCTCAGTTTTCTGAAGTTCTTGTTCGTAAAAACTACCAATGATCGGTTCCCCTGCCAAATTTTTTAGCGTGTATGTTACAGGTATTGTTAAAAGTACTTTATCAACCACAAACACTTCTTCGGTCCAGTCTGGAGTAAATCCTTTTTCAAATGTTTTTTTAGTCAAAGAAATCCGAACCCGATCACCCACTTTAAATTTATGTCTGCGGTACATGTTTTCATTTGCTAATATCGGATTTTTAATTGCGTCATTTGGTGACATTTTGATGGTTCGATGTTTCGTGTTATTATATTCGTCCACGATTTGAGAAAGATCATCGACATATCTGTTAGTGTTTTTAGCTGTCAGATACTTGTGAATTTTTTCGTTTAGCGTGCGATTAAATCGCTCGACGACAACGCTTTTTCCCTCGTTTCCTGTAACATACTTTTTGATATTAATTTGTTCTAAAAACTGTTCGAATTTTTTATTAAAAAATTCTGCTCCATGATCGGTCCAGATTTTATTTGGTTTTCTTTCGGCGGTTGTTATTATCTGTTTTAGTACATCTGTGATCGACGTTCCTGTCTTATCCGAAACAGGTACACTAAACGCGTATTTACTAAAAACATCGACAACGTTAAAAAGATATCTTTTATTATCGTTAAACTGAGCTAGATTTGACACATCTACTAAATCTATCGCCCAGATATCGTCAACGGCATTTGCGACAACTTTACGTCGCGTAAACGTTTTTTTTAGGTTTGTGTAGTTCGGCTGCTAGATCGTCATACAATTCCTTTCCGAGTCCTAATTTATATTTTGCTCCAATAAAACCCTGTACCAGCCTTCTATCAAAACGTTCTCGTTTATTTGTTGGCTCCATATCACGAAGTTCGTCTAGCATTACTTTATCACAACCAGCCTTATCTTGCTCGTTGTCCCAGTAATAGATATCGTGACGCATTGCTATTGCATCAACTTGATTATAAGGCTCTTGTCCTGGCAGCGGATTAGCATTTTCATCTAATTGTTTATCGAGAGGATTATAAGGTCCAGTATACCTATGGCCTGGCAATGTCCAGCCTCCTTTTGGTTTTGGTAATTTGCCAATAATTTTGTGAATGTCAATTCCTCTGCCAATTACCTCACGGCGACTGCATGATTTACAGTACGTGACGATTTTTTCTTGTTCGATACAAAGATCTTTGTCACAATCACAGTTGCATTTCATTTTATTTTATTATGCTTCATAAGATTAATCATCAATCAAGATAACTCGGTCGGAACACATTCCAGATCCAGTTGTTGATTTCAAAAACATATTTTTCTTTCTACCACAAACAACACAAATACTTTTTAGCATCATTCTATTATTTTTTGTTTTTTCCGTCGTCTCATCCTTATTTTCTGTTTTAGTTTTACATTTGAGACAGTATGTTGACATTATATACTTACAAGTTTAGATAAAATTAATTGCAAGCTTTACAAAAATTAATTGCCATCTCATCATTTGCGTGAGAAGGTTGCTTGTCAAACTGTAAAATAAACTTTAAAAAATTAGGATCTCCGGAGTTCTCACTCCGGGACATCTGTCGGACAAACATTATACAATAATAACCACAAGCTGATGTTCCAATCGGCTGTAGTTGATTAGACGAATAATTTATTTTTTTAAATTTTTTAAAAATATATTTTTTTATAAGATCACTCGGAGGAAGTCCAAACGAATCAAAATAATTATTACCATGGACAGCAACTCAGTGAGTGCCGGAGCCATCATTGAAGTTTTCTATATTTACAACGCACGAACCACCTGCTGGTACGTCATCGAGTTCGTCCTTAGAAAATACTCCGCGAAATCCGACAACGTCATTCAATTTTTCAATTATATCAAAATTGCTCAATAGCGTCTGGTCCCTGGTAGAGTCATTCCACGTCCGATTCCTAATAGGTTTGGAAGAAGACTTCCCGCTAATCCCGCCAGTAGTGGAGGGAAAGGAATAATTCCTCCTTGTTTTGTTCGTTTTGTTGTTTTCTTTTTTTTCGATGATTTTGTTTTTCGTTGTGGCATTTATTTTATATTGTTACACAAAACTAACGATAGATTTGTTTGATTCCACAACCTTCAACCGCTTTTTTCGTTGCGCCAGTCACTGCCCCTGACGCAGCCGCTAGTCCAAGTGTTCCTAGTACTGGTAAAATTTTTGCAGCTAGTACAGAAAGTGCTGGACCGAAGAAACCACCTTGTTTTGACATCGTTGTTATTTGTGAAACAGATAGCTTAAGAACAAAGGGTTTTCCCTTATCGAGTTTGTCGATTTGTTGTTGCGTTAGCATTACTTTAACCGCAGTTTTATTTGAAGTCTCCGGGGATATTATTAAAGAAACAGAACTGCGTTTAGCAACAGCTGCTGATAATTTTTCAATTTGCCCGGATGTTAGGTATATTTCTCTAGTTGTGTACTTGGTTTTCATTGTTTTATATCAAGATTATTAGACTAAACTTGTACAGTCATTCTTCCTTTGGGCGCGTCAATTGTCAAGAATCTATCACTGACAACTAGAGCATATGCGTTATGCGGTTCGGCTGGCGCGCCAAGTGTCCAGGTGACCTCAATATCAGCAGTTGATCCGATAGTTCGTTCGGAATGTTTTGATATATCAAAATAAAATATGGGATAGAGCGATCGAAACTCTTCTATTGATATTTGAGATCCACTGTCGGCGTCTTGATATTTTTGTATTGCTTCCATAAGATACATGTACGGTCGAGATATGTTTCTGGTGACGTCTACAGCAAAATTGCATTCGATTGCACGTTCGGGATATTGTCTAGAATTTACTCTAACAAATATTCGTCTAACGTCAGGGTTATCAAATACCGAGTTGTTCATTTCCTGATTATTACGACGTTCCTGTCGTTGAAATACGACAAACAAATGTCGCGGTATTTGTTCGCTGGGCGTAGTTGTAACTCGCCATGTGTAATCGATTGCGTTAGGAATCGCTGTTTGGTAAATCCTGTTTTGTTGGAAGTGTATCTTTTTTGTCCAATTGGTCAATAATGATTCGAGTTCCATCGTTTTAGCTACAGAGGGGACAACTCGAGGCATCCACAGCGCTAATCTTGTAATAGCAAACTGTCCTTCAGCCACCCCATCGGCATGCATTATACAATCGTTTCGATCAGCTCGATCTAAAATAAGCGTATGTTTTATTCCGCAAAAAACTTTGTTGTATTCACGGCAAAATCCAAATATTGTACTTAACGGAAGCATCATCGATATTTGTTTTAGATTCTGCAGCAAATGCTTTTCGTTTAGCAAATCCTTTGTTGTATCTTCTGTTACGTGCACTAATAACACCGTTTATTAAATTTAACATCGCAACACCACCTGCGGATGCACCTGGCGGAGTTATACCAAGATTATTACAAGCAACAGTAAGTGAAGCTCTTGTAGCGTCTGCGTTAGCGGCTGCAGCTGGTGCGGCTATACCAAAATTGTTAGCATTAGCAATAAGAAAATTTCTTACAATTACAACATCTGCAGCGGCATCAGCTCCGTGTGCAAAAGCACCACTTGAGATAAACTCACCAGAGGTAGTTGTCCCGAATGAGGTATCTTTAAACCACATCATGTTTGTGGCAACTGATCTGGAATAATCATTGCTAAACGAAACGATGTTTAGTATTGTACTTGCTATGGGTAAAGTGCATTGAAATATCTTCTACGGTTTGATTGGCTAGTTGGTATCGTGCACTTTTAAATAAGCTCCAACCGTTATTGACAAGCGCAATTTCTGTACCAGCTGCAATATCACCACCTACCGCAGTTAATATTTGGCTACGCTCTTCTAGCACTGCCTTATGCGGAAGTAGAAACATGTCCTCGTCACGTGTATTAAAAGTCCTAACACCGGTTTTATTTGGTACGTTCGAGTTTTCATCGAGATATTCGACGTATTCGAACTCTGTTACAGTATCATCAGTATCGTATTCTTCAACAAGATCGAGATAATTTTTAGCTGACATTTTATTTATAATCGTTACACAAAATTAAAAAGCAGCAGGAGTCATCGGCTTTGTTTTCTTTACAAGTTTACGTACTATTTCTTCACCACGTGGTGATAATAATTTTTTTGTTGTAGCAATCATAGATCGTTTTGTTTCTTCTGTTGGCGCAATATCTGATATTGCTCGTTTTATTTCCGACACCGTAGGTGTTGTTGAAGGTCCTCTAATCTTATCAGCGATCTTTTGTCCTACTGCAGTGCCCGCCGAAGAAGCTGCACCTGTCGCAAAAGCTTTACCTGCGTCAAGTGCAATTGGTGCTACTTTACGAGCAATTCTTGGGACATTTTCTACAATTTTAGTAAATATGTTTCCAAAAAATCCACCTACGATTTTTCTTCTATAAACTTTTCTTCGTTTCATCTTTGTCTATAAAATATAAGCTCACAAAATTGATCATGATACAGTGCGTAAGTGTAAATAGTATGTGACAATTTCGTTGTTGAGATCTATTTGTCTACCTGATTGATCGGTTAATTGTATTGTTATACTTGTTATTTGATTTTCGAGATTAATCGGATAATAGATAATCTGACGTGGATGAATTTGCATGATCGATCCTAGTGGAACATCTGGCGAGAAACTGTAAATTGTTTGTCCTCTACTACACTGGGCTGAGTAAGATCCAGAAGCAATAGAGCAATTTATTAATATTGTATTTACGTCAGTTATATTTACCGGCAGTTCACTGTCATACGTAATAGGTTCATTAGGATTTAAATAATACGCTTTTTGCTCAAATCCTATCAGTGGTGCGATACTTCTTGGTGATGTAAAACTAACTGATATATTTTTTATTGTCATTCTAGCTCGTAACGTGTTATAATTTGCTGCTAACTCGAAATTATCAGATTTCATCTTCTCTTTTTGCATAAGCTCTTTTATCACTCTGTTTAGATCAGTAATATTATAAGCTCCTTGTGGAATTTTAAATGTTTTCCATTGCGTGTCTCTTATTGAAATAATTGCAATCTCATCATTGACACCAGTTTTCACGTTAGCCATAGAATTCCAACAAGTACAAGAAATTAATCCAATCTCATACTGTTTTTCAAGATCAAGTTCTATTGGTGGATTGTAATAAACAAAAAAAGTTTGCGCTGTTTCCTGTTGTCTGCGAGGAATCAAGTAATAATGTTGTTGATGTTAGTGACATTTATAATAATATTTTAGATAAGATCGCTATGTAAAATTTCATACTCGGACGATGTTAGTAATCCGTTCGATCTTAGATGATCTAGTATATCCACAATTTCATTATCGATCTCTACACTTTTATTACCAGCTTCTTTTGATGATATCAACAACATTAGTCGATCGACTATTTCTGCGTTTGATGTAAACACTTTAACTCCAGATCCAGTGGTTTCCTCTGGTAATATTTTATCTCGTTCGTTATCATATTTATTAAATAGTCTTTTAAAATTCCATGATTTATCATATTCTGCTTTTCTGGTTTAGTACTGTACTGCTGTTTTATTAAAATTTTTAGCAATAATTCCTTCTCTTATTCTGTCTACCAGAGGTAATGCTTCTTCTACTTCTCTAACATTTTTAATTGTTTCATCATCATGTGAACCATTTTCTATAATTTCTCCTAATTTTTCTAATAAATTATTATATTTTTCTTCTGGCCAAGTTCGAATATTATTAATATCAGTGATATTATATTTTTTAATAAAATTGTCATACTCGGATTCGAATATTTTTTACCTAGCTTGTTTTCTGTAAATTTTTATAGCATCTCTAACAGATCCTATTTTTATCACACTTTCTTGTAACTTTTTTTGTTTCTCAGCTAATTCCTCAGTTTGTTCTGACACTTTTCCTATTAACCTTTTTAACTCGTCGGGATTAACCATCGTTCTTGTTATAGCTTGCTGAAGCTCAAAAGGTTTGTTTATTAATCTATTATACTCATTCTCTCGTGCAATAGGATCAGCAATGTTTCTTACAAGTTCTTCTGCAATTTTTTTATTTTCTTCTTTCGATCTTTCTCCGAGTAAACCTAACAAACCTTTTTCTTTCATTTTTGCTAGTTCTTCTGGAGATAATTTTGATATTTCTGGTTGCTTGCCAAGTACTGCCTCAGTAACAGGTTTGAAAAGTTTAACAGTTTCTTCTTCTGCTTGAACTTGCCCACGCCGAGCTTCCTCTACTTTTTTCTTAAAAGCCGCTCGTGTTTCAATAAACTTCTTTAACAATTCGATTCTTTGTTGACGCTCGTATATTATTTTCTATACGCAATATAAAATTCACCTATAAAAACGTGTCAATGCAACAACGAAACATCTTAGCCGGATCACGTGCTAGCTTATCAAATAAAAAGAAATTGTATCTGTCTTTGGTTGCTTGATGATATAGTTCGATAAATCTATCTTTCGTTACATCACCACATTGCTCGTTTGCAATATTTCTTACATCAACATTATCTAATCCGGGAAATAATATAAAACAACCGGTATTTCGCCTGATAAATCTATCGACATTGTAAAAGCCTTGGGCGAGATAGACAGAATTACATCTTTTATTACGCGATAGTGAAAAATAAGATCTAATCTTGTTCATCTCTTCGTTATTTAGCGGAATATCGTCAAACACAATTATTTTATGTTCATACGAATCAAGTTCGTTAACTGGAATTAGTTCTTCTGGTTGTCTTATCAAAAAGATATCATCTCCAGCGTTAAGTTTATCACGAAGTTTATCGTTGTACTCCCTCAGTAATTCGTATTTGTCCTGTTGTGGATTAATTGTATATATATATGCCTTGTCATAGTTAAAGTTATTGTTGAGCAAAAGATTTAATAACAAATTTGTTTTACCTGATCCTGTGCGACCGATGATAAGATAATGACAATCTGGAAGTTCATTGTTATGTTTATGATGAATTAATCGTTCGGTATCAAAATTTAATATCTTTGCCATTGTTGTTATATAATTTTATGTTATATTAAACCGACTATTGTTGACAATTTTGTGTAGGACAATAAATAATGAGCTAATATACAAAATTTGGAACATTATTGATAGATCAGCAAGGTGATTTATCGAGATACGCAACTCTTGATCAACTAAGAAATGAGATTGATAATTTATTAAATGTCACAAGTGTGGATCAAAATGAAGTTGTTATTTTCCAGGATAAACAAGGACGATTAAAAACAAGTAATGTACAACTGTCAAATGTAATTGTGCGAATTCCCGCCGCGGTTGTTAATAATATTGTTACTTTTACAAACCAAGGTAAGATACAAGATTCTGGTAGGTCAGTTAACGATTATGTCAGAAAATCTGGCGATTCGTTCACGGGCAGTATTATTATGAACCAAAATAAAATTATAGACCTTGGAAATCCGGCTGTAGATACAGAAACTGCAACAAAAAAATATGTCGACGATCAAGAATCTAAATACGTATTAGCCAACGGCGGTATAATGCGTGCATTTCTCAATATGAACAATAACGGCATTAATAATCTTAGAACACCGGAATATGATTTTGATGCTGCAACGAAAAAGTATGTTGATGATAAGGAAATTCCTATTTCAACTTCGTTAAAAACAATCGGTGATGAAATGACTACACTTAGTGCTACTTTTTCTAGACACGTAGAAACGTTCTTAAATTTTCGTAGAAACATAAACAAACTCTTTAAAGAATTTTTTGGGGAACAACCAACCGTTGACATAAAACTAGCTGACGTTAACATGAAACTCAACGACATTGTCAGTGGAATACCTAATATTGTTCAAAAAACTAATCTGATTAAAATTCCACATGGAGAGATTAAAAATATCGTGTACACAGTAGCATCAGGATTAGCAACATGGTCACAGCAAAATAACACTATCAAACATACCGCAGAAGTTACTGGTGTGTATAGACTGTCTATCTTCAGCTCTGCAAAGTTTAAAATTTATACTACAACATTTCCATGGCGTCATTCAACCGATGCTTTCTCTGGAGTTGTATCTATAGTGTTAAATAAGGATGCTGAAGAAATATTTTTACTGGAAGCAGATGATCAAACAATAACCGCAACGTCTTACTGGTGGTGTTTGGAATTTGTAGCTGAAACACCACAAATAATTACTTAATCAAACCAGAAACCAGCATTGTTGTAAACTAATATTATATAATGAAAAAATATATATTTGATTTCAATCACATTTCAAAAGAAATTCCAAAACAAGATGTGGACGCTCTAATGCAATATTACAAATTTTATGATAAAAAACTTTGGTGCGTGAAAAAATGTTACAAATACTATACCAAAATACTTGGAGTAATATCATATTTACCGCTGTTATTGACCGGATCTGGTATAATTTCGAGTGGTGCATCATTAAACCCGTTTTTGTTAATAATATCGGGCATTGGTGTTTCTCTTACAACAGCGTGTAAAAAGATAGAACCGCGACTAGCGACTAAAAAAAAATAGTTGCCAAACGGCTAGTATCACCTATAAAAAATTACTTGATCAGATACGATCTTACTTGCGGGGTATAAAATATGATATGGACGATTTGATACGTGAGTTTCGTATTATTGACAGTATATTAACAGATATTCTACCAATGAGAGTCAGCAAGTATGAAAAAGATTATCAAAAAAAGTATGATAATGATAGGGTATGAAATATTATCTAAACAATAAAAAATAATATATGAAAAATGCCACTTACTTGATTCCGCTCGGTGAAGACGTCCTCTTGAAAGTGCCTCAGAAGAAAATTTTACCTGCCTTATATACTAATAGATCTGCGTGGGCGTTTTCTAGAAATTCCATGTGATTATGACATTTTAGAAATTCCATGATTATGAGTCATTTTGCGTGGGCGTTTTCTGGAATGTTCTAAAACATGTATACCTGGCTTGGCTGATAAATGTATTATTGATTTTTCAGGTTGCGTACATGAGGCAACATCTGTTACAAGCAAAACACTGTAGAGTATTGATTTTCCAGACTGCATTACTGTAGTAGTCTGGGGATGGGCTCATTTAATCTCAAAATATATTTGCGCTAGAACCAGCCTTTTAGTTTTTAGAAAATCGTTTGGGGTGGGAATTTTAGGGTCTCTGAGAGAGTAATTTGTATTTGTTCTGAGAGTGGGGAGGGGTCTTTGAGCTAGAATCGGCCTTTTCCCTTACTACTGGCCTTCTCTATGTTCCATTGTGGAACTGCGTCACCTGTTGTAGAGTTAATATTTTCAAGGGAGATTGGAAAGTGATCACTGCTGTGAAGGTCATCAGCGACCTTCCAATCATAGTCCAATAGCAGCGAAGTAGAACAAATTGTCAAATCGATACACGTGTATCTACCCGTTTCTGGGTATAAATACGTCGGAGATTTGGTGTGATATAGGCAAAATCGTTTCTAGAAATGAAGTCTTCTACTTTGTGGCCCCTGTCACTTATGTGATTTGGTCCCCATAAAATGTTATAGGCATTAAAATCCGCGAGTAACACAAACGGTGCTGAAAGTTGTTAAATAAGATTGTCCAATTCGTTTGGTATTAGATTGGTGTTTGGTGGTTTGTAAGTAGAACAAAAGGTAATTCCTCGATGTAGAGTAACGCTTACAGCAATAGCTTGCAAATTTGTGTTGAAAAGGATGACGCTATGAGGGGCTCAGTTGTGCACAGAACAGAAACTCCTCCTGAGTCTCTGTCAACATTTTGAAAGTAGATGTTAAATAGCGAGTATTTTTTTTTTTTTTTTTTTTTTTTTTATAGTGATGCTATCCGTATGTTTCAAGAATGATTCCTGAAGACATAGTATTGCAGGATGATGTTCGTTTAAAAGCAGAATAATATCATTGTAGTTGGCTTTAAGTCCTCAACAGTTCGGTTGTATGATGGTGTTCTTCATTATAAGTTTAAAGTGAAGATTAAGGAACTAGGTAAGACCTTTCGCGGGGGCAATCTGTGTGGTTATTTCTCTGGGCGAAGTACGGGGATAATGTTTTTGTTGGTAGCTCTGCAGCCATCTTTAGCACATGGAGGAGTTTCTTCTTCAACCATGCTTTTAATATCTCCAAACCTATTACAGAGTTTGATGGGGTCATCTGACCCCTTTTGCTGCCTATTTCCTTGAGATTTGTTTTTATTCTTTGGTGATTTTGGTGGTAGGGTATTATTGAAATTTGAGTAGATGCCGGTTTTTTCTGTGCTTCGTAATGGGGGTGTTATAGCTTGATGGTGAATCGGGGGGATCTGTTTGTGTTTGAGCGCCCTTTGTTGTTTTGGGATTGTTTTTCACTACAGTGGAGAAGGATGGGCCAGGAAGGGATATTTTTGCCTGTCCTAGTTTTCTGGCCTCTGGATAGGGAATATTAGATGTGTACTTTACCCCCTGTATTTCCTTCTCCTGTTTCCATATATCACATTCCTAGGAATTGACGTGGTGGTCCTTTCCACAGTTGACACAATGCGGAGTTGCTCTACACTCACATGAGAATGGTCTCAACATCGGCAGCATATTTAGCTTTCTGACCATCAGTCTTCATGATGGCCATATTTTTGACACTTACAGCATCGAAAGGTTTTCGGAACTTATATCTCAATCTTCGCTTGTCAAAAGCCAACTTTGACCATTCTGGTTTGTTGAAGGTGAGTACGATGGTGTTGGTGACCTGCCGATTGTTGTTACGTTTAAAACGTATTCTACGGACTGCAGTGACACCTTTGTTTTTCATTCCTTGAATGATATCTGTGTCGCTGACTCCATCCAAGTCACGACAACGAATCACACCTTTGGACGTATTAAGTGTTGTGTGAGCGAATGAGGTCATTAGAATATCAAGGAAAGTTTTCATTTTCTTGATATTTTCTGTTTGACCTTGCCGCAACCCGATTTCAACCTTTTAACACTTTTTGGTGTGCCGATCAACCCTGTTATTGTCTTTTCAATCACAACGGGAGAAAGTACGGCAAGTAGTTTAGAGGCATCTTTAGACTGTATAACCATTTTTCGTGGAAATGACTATACACTACATGTTTCGTCATCCGAGTCAGTTACAGATTCCGTTCGTTTGTTTTGATTGTTTTCGAATTATCCATGTTCGTTTGTTTAACATTCAGCACCGGTGCTTCCCGTCCACCAATGGGACACTTTTTAAGCGTCAGAGATACACAGATGTTATACCCAGTAGGCAATATCACCTCCCGATTCATCCCGTAAGATATACTCAGTCGTTAAAATTACTTCCCGATTGACCCGTTAAGCCAACGCCTTCTAGGAAGTCTTCTAAGACTTGGGAAAGGGAAAGCAAAAGGAATAGATTGTAAGGGCAACGGTGGTATCAACAGAGATACAAGGAGAAAGATAAAGAAAGTAAGGGAGTAAATAAAGACTTCCTAGTGTTCGGCGTGACCAGCCGACTCGTCGAGGCCAGCCCCATCCCGACCACCAGTCTAGAAGAAGTAGAGGCAAAAGCAGTGAAAGCGCATCGGAAGGCCTCTACTCAACTAACAGGATCCTTTCCTCCCCCGACACGAGATGCAACCCACGGCAAACAGGTTGCCTCTACTTAGTCGCCTCTTACGAAACGTAGTGAGGACACCTCGGGCCAATTCTACAACACCGGACCCGCAGGTGACTGTATGTTTGTCAATTGTTTTTGTACTGTGCGGGGGTGGGGGTGGGCACAAATTCAAAACAAAATTATTACCTTTCTTATTTGTATGGAATAATGGAACAAATATGATTAACGACATTTACTACAAATGACATGCTTTCAATTTACGCGCGCACACACTAAGACAACTTGAAATAGAAAAGACAAACAATAAAATTAACTGGTAAGATCTTCATATTGCAGGAACTAAACACTGACAAAATGCTCAACATTATTCTCTCTCTCTCTCTCTCTCTCTCTCTCTCTCTCTCTGGTACATGTATAATCGAACGTGTATTATATGCAGCAGTTTTACAAACTGAAGCCTAAAATTAAATTTATTTGTTATAATATCATATGTACACTACCCTTAGAAAAATGTATATGTATTCTGTAGAATATTATCTCTTAAGCATTATTGTTTTATAAATCAATATTGATAATTTGACCTTAAGTCTTAAATTGAGAAAGTCGTTGAGCAGCTGCATGTATGTTTTAGCATAAAAATATGTATAACTGTTTTAATTAGAACGAGCAAGATATGTCAGTTTGTGTTTTCTCTCATATATATATATATATATATATATATATATATATATATATATATATATATATATATATATATATGCATGTTACGAAGTATGATTATTTACTGTGAAAGAGTATCGAGATAGTTTGTTTAAATTTAGTTTTCTCCCTAAAACCTATTCCTAAAACCTATCTTACATACTATCTACTTGTTGTTTGAAGAAAAAGAACTTGTTCAAACTATTGTTAACTTGGGCCGAATTGTCTTGGGCCGAATTGTCTTTGGGCCAGATTTACTATAATCCGGCATAAATGATTAAACTTTCTCATCCCTCACCCTATTCTGTCCAACGGCCTGAATCCGCCTTTTTTTCCCCTGGTAAACAGGCTTCTTAGGAAAAAAAAGAAAAAAAAAAAACCTTTTCCCCATCATCCTTTTTTTCGTTACATCCGTATGCAACACAGTGCACCATAGTTTCTGTATTAAAGCACGATCGTAAAATATATCACATAGACATTTACGTGGGGAAATTAAACACTTGAATGGCTAGGTTGAATAGAAGGGATAAATGTACGTCATATCCGGTTTTGGCACGCATAAACTACCGATTGTTTACGGAGATTGCCGAATCATTTTTCATTTAAAAAAGTGGATTTTTAAGTCTAAGTAAACATTTTTATGGTGTGCATACATAACTAATCAGTTTTGTTTATGACTATAATAATATCACACGTTTGTACAATAATGTTGGTCAGTGACCTTTAAACAAAAATTGCGAATGAAACGTGGAAAGCTGATTACTTTCTCCCTATCACAAATGCTGGAAGATTAGTGGCTCTAGTACCGATCCAAATAAGATATTCTTCCGTACAAATTCAAAAAAGAAAATCTAAATACATCCAATGATTTAGAAAAAAGAAAATCATGTTTCTCGTATCAAATATTTCGTTGTTTTGCTTGGGCTACACAACGTTCCATTCTAGTGAACTAACTCCTTTTGATTTTAGATGTAACAAATTAGCGTTCTTATGTGCACTTTTATAATGTTCTAATATTAATACTGTTTACAGGCAGAAGGCTACAATGTCGAAATGGACTTAAGCGCCATAGCAAATACATCTTTTAGATTTGAAATGAATAACGGTACAGCACGGGGGAAGATGAAGAGCACGAGAAATTCAATCTCGATTTCTATCAATAAAGAGGATATTTCGGCATGGTGAATATTATTTTATTTATTAGAATCGTACGGGTGCTTGCATAAGTCTTTATGAGTAAATGCCATATTCGGTATAGTTTGACTTGGTTTACTATGTAATGCTTGTGTATTTTCGAAATTTTCTGACAAGTTCAGACATATTTATATTTACAGACTGGACAGAAGTCAACAATTGAAAGACATTTTAGCAAATGACCAGCACGATGTAGTGAACGAGTTTATGACTAACATTGATGCTGCATCAACAGTTGCAGCCGATGTCTCTTCATTTGACATTCAGCGTTCGCAACATTCATTTCAGTAATATAGATGAATATAAAACACATAGGAGTCCATCTTCTATTCAAAAGAATGTACATTTCATTTTCGACAGGCCTTTTGGGGAAAGGTTCAAGAATTGGGATTACAGGTAAACAACTTTCAGTCCACTCCTCTGAAATGCGACGTTAAAATTCATTACTCTAGTTCCGATTTCTTTAGAGTTTGGAGAGCTAGTTCAAAACAATTTTCGAAATGCTGAAAATCAATTATAAATCATACATTTTTGGGAACTTCAATATACTGAGAAGTCAAAATCTTAATGCTTTAAAACAAACAGTATAATTCTTTCAATTGCTAACGAGGCAAAGAGTCACCTCCGTTCATCCCTATTTTTCTTTTTAATGTTCAGCACAAATAATTGAATTTTCTTTTCCAATTGTAGCGGATCTATCAGGAACACGACAGTATGTATAAACTGTTGCGAAAGGTTTTTGCGCTCCCCCTATTACCAGTAGACGACATGCCACCGTCATTTGCAGTTACAAGGAAGAGTTGATCCAGAGGCTGTGAATGTGCTCTCATTCCTAAGATATGTAGAAAACAAATGGATTCACAATGACATGGACTGTTGACTCCTGATCAGTTTATGGGAGAAGCATTCCAACCAATAATGATGTGGAAGGGTGGCATAATCGTCTAAACAGGAGAGCAAGAAAGGAAAATTTGCATTTCTATCTCCTCATAACTTTATTTTATAAGGAAGCCTGATAAACTGCATCTGTAGTTAGTTTGTTGCATGAGGGGAAGATAAGACATCAAAAGAAAAAGACAACAAAAGTTAAGGGTCGCTGTATCAAGTTATGGGAGAAGTATGGAAAACCACCAATTCAGCACGAACACCTTGCTTAAATGCTGTGCCATATTGTATGGCCCATGTTGGACATAGCAACATGCCTAGTGCGTTGTCCATTAATGAGTATAGATATATCCATCTTAGTACCAAGTGCATGCCATTCGTTTAAATAAACGATTATGCCCTTGAACTCTTGTGGACTTATTTTAAACAATATCAGAATTGTACATCAGACAAAACAGAAAACATAAACTCCTTTATTGCAAATTACTATCATCGAAATGTAAAATTACCAAGTTGCAAAAATTATACTGCAGTAGATAAAATTTATATTTGTATTTCAAATTCATATATAGTAATTGATGCTTTACTTCAATAAATCTTGAAAATTTTAAATCGTCTAGAGAAGATATTCAGGTAAAGGAAATGCACTCCAAAAGATTCTGATGTATTTAGTATGCAGTCTTATCTTTATTATTTTTAGCAGGCTCTGTATGCTACTTTGAGAAAATAAATTAAAAATGATAAGAAAATCATAGTAACTGTTTAGAAGTATACTGTTGCACATCATAATTTGACAGTTCTACTCTGTCACGATATGTAATTTTGATTTGAGATGTGTGTCGATTTAAACATGCAAATACATGCTTAATATTTCGAAAATAAACATCTGAAACCAGCTTTTATATCTCTTTACTGTTAAATACAATTTTCATTCCTCGCCCCTCATTCATATCGATGACTAAAAGTAAAGCGTCACTCGAGTGTGTAAAAAATCGAGACAATGAAACACTATTTTGGGGATAACTAAATATAAAGTGTAAATTTTCAAACTTGAAAATAATGCAATCTGGGGTTAAGTGTTTCCTATAGAGCAAAAATGTACACCTATATTCTAGTCACGTTTATTTTTTTTAAATGTTTTTCAATTTCCCTTTCTTTTCACTTTTCCTTCAAATAATCGACGGAGAATTATTGTCGCACACGGTTTCATCGAATAATACCTTGATATCATCTTTGATTTTATCTTTCCATGTAATTTTAACGGGGATAAATTTACCATCGGGAGTGATATTACAATCGGAACAGCTATACCATCGACTATGTCAGCTTGTATTGCTCTCCACAGCTGAGAACTCTTATAATTTGAAATACCTCCTTTGTATATTCATGTAATTTATCATCCGCGCACGTAGATATCTTATTCCGATGATATTAAGAATACCAGCAGCGCCGGTTATAACGGCAACACCAATTCCTATTACAGGTGCTATTATGCATGTGGCTGATAATACTCCAATTATAGTTACTGTTCCAGCGACTACAGCGGATGCAGAGTATACAATTATGTCAGTAAAAACGATACGTCTGCGGTATTTTTTTTTTTCTGATATTTTTCAGTTGGGTCTGCAACAAACACGCTTGCTCGAAACTGAAACGTTGAACGCCAATCGATTGGATCATTATATAAATTGGTAATAATTTAAGTAGGTGGTAGTTTAGCGATGAATTGATTTTCCCCACTGATTACTATTTATGTGACCTTCAAAAAATGGTCAATCTCATGGTTTTTAATGTTTTTCTAATGCAGTTTCCATGGTTTGTCTAGAAATTTCAATGGTTTTCTTCACTCTTTCTTCCAATTACAAATGTAAGCCAAAAATGGTGAATCAATGGATTTTCAATGGCAAGAATTTAAATAGAAGTCGCAGAACATTTCTGCTAAGGGTAGTTTTGACAATGAAACATTAAATACTTGGAAAAAATTCAAAAAATGAATGTTATGAGCAAATCTACATGCCTGAAGAACTAAAACACTACTGTACACCCCTTAATGTTTGTTCTCCTGAACGTATCCTTATGTGAATCTTAAAACCGCTACTCTGTCTAAACCTTTCATCACAAACTTCACAACTGAATGGTTTCTCACCAGTAGAAAATCCTTCTGTGATTATACCAACTGATACTCTGTCTAAACATTTTAGCACAAAATTAACATTTGAATAGTTTATCTCCAGGATGCATCGTCATGTGGATGTTAAGAGTACCACTATGCCTAAACATTTTATGACAAATTTGACATTTAAATGGTTTATCTCCAGTATGTATCCTCATGTGTGTCTTCTAAAAAACAGTATACGTAAACACTGCAACACAAACTTCACATTTGAATGGTTTATCTCCAAAATGTATCCTCAAAAGGACCTTTAAAGATTAACTTGTTGCGAATTCCTGCATCCTGTTTAAAACTGTGCCATATTCTCACCACATGCACCAATCTCCTCTTCAGTGTAAGATCTTGAACTGGAGGAACATAGAAGAATCCAATATAAATGCCATCATAATGCCATCATTGAATCCAAAATAAAATGCGATCATCAATTTCAGAACCAGATTTATTGACTTTAAACCAATGTACTGGTTGTTTTACAATCTGAGTCAATTTATATGATAGTTACAAAAGCAGAGATATCATTCTTTTGACAACATTACAGTTAATTATCAAATATAGAGGAAGAATGTGGTCTTTCTGCCAACCAGAAACAAAACCTCCATCTGACTGTGTTCAATGTTGTCATGGTGATAACAGCTATGTGTAATGGCCGAATAATTTCAAGTGTAAAACATCATATACCAGGAAAAAATTTATTAAAAAAATTCTATGGCAAATTTGACATTGAAATGGTTTATCTCCAGTATGTTTCATCATGTGGAGCTTCAAACCATTACTCTGACTTAACATTTTCTGACAAAATTCACATTTGTATGGATTAATTCCAGTATGTTTCCTCATGTGAGCTTCAAAGAAGAACTCTGCCTAAACACTTTTTGACAAAATTCACACTTGAATGTTTTATCTTCAGTATGTATATTTGCGTGCGTCTTCATATGGGTAATTGATCCAAACATTTTATCACAAAATTCACATTTGAATGGTTTATCTACAGCATGAATCTGTATATGTCTCTTCAAATGATATTTGTCATGAAATGACTTATCACAAACTTCACACTTGCATCACAAACTTCACATTTGAATGGTTTATCTCCAGAATGTATCATCATATGGCTCTTAAGACTACTGCTTTGCCTAAACATTTTATGACCAATTTGACATTTAAATGGTTCATCTCAAGTATGTTGCATCATGTGTGTTTTCCAACAAAAACGAAAGACATCATGTGGAGCTTCAAATAAGAACTCAGACTAAACAATTTTGGACAAAATTCACATTTGAATGGTTTATCACCAGTGTGTATCCTCATGTGCATCTTCAAAAAACTACTCTGACTAAACATTTTCTGACAAAATTCACATTCGAATGGTTTATCTCCAGTGTGTATCCTCATGTGCATCTTCAAACCACTACTCCGTCTAAACATTTTCTGACAAAATTAACATTTGTATGGATTAATTCCAGTATGTGCCCTCATGTGGAGATTCCAAGTAGAACTCTGCCTGAACAGTTTTTGACAAAATTCACATCTGAATGGTTTATCTCCAGTATGTATCATCATGTGGCTCTTAAGACTACTGCTTTGCCGAAACAGTTTATGACAAATTTGACATTTAAATGGTTCATCTCAAGTATGTTGCATCATGTGTGTCTTCCAAGAATTATGAAAAGCAAACACTGCATCACAAACTTTACATTTGAATGGTGTATCTCCAGTATGTATCCTCATGTGGACCTTCAAATAAGAACACTGACTAAACACTTTTTGACAAAATTCACATTTGAATGGTTTATCTCCAGTATGTGTCCTCATGTGGAGCTTCAAACAAGAACTCTGCCTAAACACTTTTTGACAAAATTCACATTTGAATGGCTTATCTCCAGTATGTATCCTCATGTGCATCTTCCAAGAATTATGATAGGCAAACACAGCATCACAAACTTCACATTTGAATGGTTTATCTCCAGTATGTATCCTCGTGTGCACCTTCAAAGAATAACTCTGCCTAAACATTTTGTGACAAAATTCACATTTGAATGGTTTATCTAGAGCGTGAGTCTGTATATGTCTCTTCAAATGATATTTGTCATGAAATGACTTATCACAAACTTCACACTTGTATGGTTTATATCCAGTATGTATCCTCATGTGTTTCTTCACATACCCCTTCTCACTAAATGTTTTATCACAAACTTCACACTTGAATGGTTTATCTCCAGTATGTATCCGCGTGTCTGCTGAAACTACTACTGTCACTAAATTTTTCATGACAAACTTCACATTTGAACGGTTTATCTCCAGTATGTATCCTCACATGTCTCTTCACATCCCTATTCTGACTAAATGTTTTATCACAAACTTCACACTTGAATGGTTTATCTCCAGTATGTATCCTCATGTGTGCCTTCACATACTTATTCTCACTAAATGATTTATCACAAACTTCACACTTGAATGGTTTATCTCCAGTATGCATCCTCGAATGTTTCCTGAAAGTACTACTGTCACTAAATGTTTTATCACAAACTTCACACTTGAACGGTTTATCTCCAGTATGTATCCTCATGTGTACTTTCACAGAACTATTCTCACTAAAGGTTTTATCACAGACTTCACACTTGAACGGTTTATCTCCAGTATGTATCCTCATGTGTACTTTCACATAACTATTCTCACTAAATGTTTTATCACAAACTTCACACTTGAACCGTTTATCTCCATTATGTATCCGTGTGTGTGTCCTGAAACAAGTAATGAAACAAAATGTTTTATCACAAACTTTACACTTGAACGGTTTTTCTCCAGTATGTATCCTCATGTGTGCCTTCACGTAACTATTCTCGCTAAATGTTTTATCACAAACTTCACACTTCAACGGTTTTTCTCCATTATGTCTCCTGGTGTGTTTCTTCAAAGCATCAGTCCTGCTGAACATTTTATCACAAACTTTACATTTGAAAGGCTTATCTTTTGTTTGCATCGACATCTTCCAAGCACCACTCTGGATAATAATGTACCAGAAATTTCACGGTTCAAGAGCCCGGAAGTTTAATCAATATTTCCAGCTTAAACTGGCTGATAGATATAGTTGATTCCGACCTTTTTCTGATTCGAACCAGTTACGGACTGATTCGGCCCAAATCACAGGACGTTTCAGCTCGGCTGAATCGGATCGTGTGAAATATTAAAATAAAAATAATGGAAAACACACCTGATGTTTGTTTGTTTGTTTGATGTTGTTGTTGTTGGGTTGCTTCTCTTTTTAATGTTTCCTTAAGAAATAAACGATTTAAAAGTGAAGCAATTTAGTCCTTCGGTATCATGTGCTACCAAACTTTATATCCCCATCAAAGATAAGATAACCTTTGTAGATAAGAATAAAGAAAATGAAAAGAAGTAAATATGGTTATTTGATCAAAATACGTCATTCTCATCAATTGTATGTTAGAGAAAAATATTGTTTTGGAGATACAGTAACCAAAAGATAATATTCATAGCAACCATTACGAACAGTTTCTCAAGCTATTCAAGGTTTCTTATTAGCTGTGTATGTGTCGCTTGAAATAAAGGCACATACCAATATGTGTACACAAATACGGAACCGAGTATACTCAGAAAGAATCAACAGATTAATACTTATACAAACAGAGGTGACATCTCTCCAAAATTTTCATTTAAATAGATCCCTAAGAGAGCGGAGTAAGTTGAATGAGAGACATATTGAAGTGCTACGTAAATTGTGTGCTATGGCCGCTCCCCCACCCCATGTTTCGCATTCCCATTTCCATTACTTTGGTGGCAATGGGAAGCTACCCCTTTCGGATAAAATCATGGGAGCATCTCTGAATATAAACAATATATAGGGAGCAAAATTGTAATGTCTTTCTAGCCGTGGACGGTTTATTTTTTGCATCTGCAGGAAGTACAATGTGATAGATTTTGTTGATATTCATTCCCGCTCCCACACTACTAACTTATTTCAGATGAGATTTTAATTACATTCGGAAATTATATTATTTCTTCTGTTTTCAAGATAACATTTCAATATCTTCAAGATAACATTTCAATATCTTTCGAGATTAGTGATGCTTTTAAGGTATTCAAGCAGTAGAAGGCAAAGGACGTTATTGCTACAGCGGGTCCTTCGTCTGGTCAATGGCGGCTGCCATAAATGGCCCAAAAACGTTGAATAAAACTCA
The DNA here is from genome assembly GCA_016617855.1 of Megalonaias nervosa. Classification (NCBI taxonomy): domain Eukaryota; kingdom Metazoa; phylum Mollusca; class Bivalvia; order Unionida; family Unionidae; genus Megalonaias; species Megalonaias nervosa. The sequence goes on along the minus strand of JAECUM010093788.1, from coordinate 48,701 downwards.
TGGCATATCTAGCCGGTAATCTGCTTGAAAGTATTTTTCGTTATCTTGTCAGGAAAAAGAATGGCCCATAAATAGATGCAAAATACACGTCTGCCTGGAATCTTTACACTGTACGTACAACCATTATGTCCATGATACCAGGCCACCACCTGTGTTATGTCTTGGGGTGCAAACTTAGGCAACAGAACAAGGTAAACCCAACATGCATTCAAGTTTCCAAAATATAAACTTATTTCATTAAAATGTAAAATGAAACAAAGTGAAAGAGTTTTAAAAAATAACGTACAGTGTATGAATTCGTAGAATATAATTCTAATAATCCCAATGATCTACAATCAATTTCTCACTAATCCGAAAATTGTTCTAAGGTATTCTGCTCGAAGTTTATATAGTGATCATGTGTTAGCTTGATAACACGTGATAACACTGAATTTAAAACAGGTATTAATTCAAATGTTTTTACTTCAATGTAATCTCGTGATCGAACAATATCACTGAAATCCTGAAAATTTCACATAAATTGAATGAATTAATTGAATATTCTAGTCCTTAAATATAATTACTTAATCCACAAAGTACTGTTTAACTCAAAGACTACTCACTCTGATATCAAAAATCAACAAAATCACAAATTCTCCCCTGCCTCTAAGTAACGTTATGTGTAGCTGAAAGAAGAAATAAAGTGTATCTTTATTATATAGTGTCTTTTTATGTTTAAAATAAACAAATCTGATTCACTAGAATTTCTCAACAATTAAATCTTAATATCAATATAACTCAGACTGTCCTAAACAAAAACAGTCCTGCTATTGACCTTCAAATGTTATTGAACCAATCAAACGCTAGAGCGAGCGTGTTAGGGTAATTGCATTTTAAATTTCCACACTTGGTTACGTGACCTGCATTCCTTACTCGCTTGTCATTTTTGACCTGCTTATTTGTTAATTTCACCTTACATCGGCCTTGTTGTGAATGGAACCCTAAGGATTGAATATATATGTTCTTTTAAGATTGTATTAACCATCGAAGTTAAGAATATCATATATACTTCATAGCCTAAAGCAACTTAAATAAAAATGATATTATATATTCAAAGATGATACATAATTCCGAAACACCTTCCTCCTTAAACAAAAACTCCGAAAGATTTATACGATAAAACTCTCTCTTATCTAATATTGAACATGCATGTAATTAATACTGCATAAGAATGTGAATGATACAATAATGTATACAAAAATGCAATACTATGCATCTGAAAGTGGCCCTGCAATAGATTTTTTCACTTGGTGTGACAGACTTTCCATGTTATATGATTGTAACAACAATCGCAACAATCTTTGATTCTTATTCCTCGTTTTATTAATGAAAGTGATGGTGTTGTGATCGTTGAAGACAACGAGTGGAGAACGAGCTGCACTAACATAAACTTAAGTGTTTTCATCATCAAAGCCAAACTCTCTCACCTATCGTGGAATAATCTCTCTTTTGCTTATTCAATTTCCTTGAAAATTAACACACATAATGATACACACCATTGCGGTTCTTCTGTAACAGTACTCCACCAATCCCTACGTCACTTGCATCTACAGACATGTTCAATGATTCGGTAAAATCTGGAGCCGACAGAACTGTTACACTTTTGTGCATGTTCTTTAACTTATCGAACGCTCCAGATACTTTTCTGATTATTGAAACTTGGTTGCATTACACAGCAAATTCGTCATAGGTTCAGCAATCATGGAAAATTAGAACAAAATTTTCGATAATAACCAGACATACCCAAAACTCGTGTCATTTGCATCATACTAACAGGCACAAGGAACTCAGAAATTGCCTTAACCTTAACTTCTATAGATATCATCACCTATTTACTGAATTGATCTGCATATTTTTGTAGTGTTGTTTACTACAGTAACAAAGTTCAGAAATGGAATGGATACAGAAGTGTGAATTTGGCACATATTAAGACCTTCACAAAAGTTTAATCATTTGGACCTGTTGGGCACGTTGTAGACTCGGCTTTGTCTTCAATGATAGCAATTCCGTTATCTTCAATTGTTAGTGTTAACAACTATGATGAATTAGATGGAGACAAATTTGTATGCTCAACGCCAAGTAGATATAATCGCGATTGAGTAATTTTCTTAGGAAAAACATTTTCTCTGTCTATCTATCTATCTATCTATCTATCTATCTATCTATATATATATATATATATATATATATATATATATATATATGCCAGTTTTAGGTGCGTTGTGGGCAGTCATCCCGAAAGTAGGTTTACGGGAAGGACATGATATAATTTAAATTTCAAATCAAAATATATATACATAGGTTTCATTTCTTACATAGCAATTATATATGTGTTGAAAATAAGTAGATATACTTATGTTATAGTCATATTCGTGTGTTCAGTTCGTGGGCAGTTATATAAATGTTATAGGCAGTTTTGACCTTTGCTGACCTTAGGTTGAAGTTGACTAAGTACCTGCCCACAAATACGTTCGCAAAGAACAAATATATAGCGTTCTGCCCACAAATACTTCAACGGGTAACAAATATACAACGTACTGCCCACAAATACGTTCACAAGGAAGAAATATATAGCGTACTGCTCACAAATACGTTCACAAGGAACACATATATAACACGATTTTCTGGTGTGCGAGCGCAAACTGGTTGTCAAGACACACGATAAACGTTATGTAATTAGTCTATGAAAGCATCCTTTGTTATGATCAGCGTACATATAGCGAAGGTGTGGCATTGCTAGCTAGATTAAGTGACAAGTAGTTTGGATTTCGCGTTGGGTTAGATTAGTTCATGGATTGGCCTAAATGATTTTCATAAATGTATTGCTACTTTATATTGAACTTCGATGCGGACTGTACAATGCAATCATTCCAATAAGAATAACTGTACTTTTCAGCCAGTTCTTTGACTATACAAACCAGTACATGCCTATCTTATTCATACCCAATTATCAATATGCAGACTACAAACTTCTATGTTTTTTTTAATATATTTTTGGGTGGGGGCATCAACAGTGGAAAGACCCGATAGTGTTCTATAAAAATCCCCCTACAATAAAACAGTTGGAACATCCTCTTCATTTTTCACGGCTTGTTGGAAATAAATGGATTATATATTCAGTGTAACAACTTGTTTTGACACCATATGGATTTGATCTGTACCTCTGCTAATATTTGACATTTATTGTGAAGATAGTTGTTCACTGCTTGTTGATGAATTCTTAGCTTCTGTTAATCGATGCTATTAACTAACAATAGCTCAACTTGACTGTCATACACTGACATGTCTAAGTCTGCTTGCACAGTTAACTGAGCAGAGTTATGGAAATATAACAAATAGGTTTTAATAACTTTCAGAGTTTGTTTTACTACGACTTAATATTTGTTTCAAGTACTATACAGGCTGTGATAGGTTGGGTGGGTGAGATTACGAATCAGGCCCTTCTCACTTTGGAGGTAGGGTGGGGGCTGCCCATTATGAATATTATTGGCCCTAGATGTAAGTTGTCCAACCTTATATTTATGACATATGGGTTCAACATCTTACTGCCAGCAGAAATGGTGTTCTGTAGTGTTTTTCCCTGTCAATATTTTATAGATATAGTATGTCATGTAATATGCTTATTTAATTCTCTTTTCTCACTTCTGACATTACCAATGAAGGCTGTAATGTTTCTACACCTGTGATATTCAGGACATTTTATGTTACCTCTTGGTTAATAAAATTATATACATACACTATAATTGAAGATGAGTTCTCATTATTCCCTAACACTTGTAATAAGTAGGGCTGTAGCAATTTTTGGGATAACTATTCATGGAATGAGAATTCAAGTTAACTGGCTCAAAACTTGGGAAAACATGAAATGTTTTCTCCCTTCGACAGTTCAGGCATCTTTCAGTGTTGCATCTTTGTCTTTTTGACAGCTGTGGTACACAAGTTATAAACATTGCTTTAGAATGATCCTGACATTGATATTTGTTACTGAATGAAGGGGGGGGGGGAGTAACAAAATTATTAAAGGTGGAATGTATGCCTAGACCTCATGCAAAAACAAGCTGGAAATACATTTGTGTCAGCAACTGCAACATATAAGTTTCAATAGATTGGAACATAGAAGCTTTATGCTGTAAATATTAACAGTTCACACCCTGTATAAAAGATGATTTTGACTTTAACTGGAGCTGTTAATTTCTTATGTTAAGGAATTTATTAATTGTTTTAGCTATAGTAAATGTAATATAATTAGGTCAAAAGTTCCAATTTGTTTATTGTTTCCAAAATTGATTATTGTAACTGGAAGAACCTGTTTCCAGGTTTTAAATGAACTGAAAGAAACATTGTTCACTCAAGTGACATAAAAAAGTTTAAAATGAACTGAAAGAAGTCTTGTTTATTCAAGTGGTAAAAAAATGTAAAAGATTAAAATCATTAAGAAGTTTATTATTAAATGCAAATAATGAAGATTTATCTTATTTTTGTTCTTTACTTGTGTATAAAGTATACCTGGTGTGGGCCATAACTACTTGCAGTCCATTTGTGAAAGAAAAATCTATATATTCTAAATATATCATAATGTTCTTGTAACGGATGATTATACTTTTCAGCTAACCTTACCATATTGCCAAGTGAACTAATAGTATGGCCTTCAGTGTGGCCCACTAATCATTTTTGTAAATAAATTATGCATACAATAGAAATAGCTCTTAAAAATCTCATGAGTTTGAACAGTGTGTGCACACAAATAAACAAGCAAATCTTTGACCTCATATACCACACATGCAAGCAAACTGGTACTCAGATATGTAAACGTGTGTACTCTTATGGTTTTAGTCTGTATTATTTTAAACCATTTCTATTTACACACCTGAATGAAACCTTTTTTGCCCGATTCAGGTGCTAATGGAAAACTTGTTTTAATTTGGTAACTACATGATCTTCATTGTAGCTGAAGTATACGAAATTTTGCTGATGCTGAGACATACTGTGTAGACAGTAGACATACTGTGTAGACAGTAGACATACTGTGTAGACAGTAGATATACTGTGTAGACAGTAGAGCTGTTAGTCATCAAATCAAATGGAAGACAACAGTGTGTAGTTGAAGCAAATGATATTAACCCAGTGCCATTTAGAGTTATGTTACAAAAATGACACACACACACACACACACTCATACAAGTGTTGAAAATGCACTGGATTCTTCTCTAAGCCAAGCCCAGGACAAGTGGTTTTAGAAAATGCATTTGTTCCACCTACATTTAAACTTAAAGCAACATTTCAGTCTCTTGCCTAAATTCAATCAGATGTATGCATTTATTCCATAAATTACAACTAAATAATGTACAAAATCATTTTCATTATTGGGTGAGGGTGTAGGCTGTGTTAAATAGCGCAATCATTTTATTGTGGTTTTTTTTTTTTTTTTGAGATTTCTTATTGGAGTGCTAGCAACTATAACTTAAGGGATATTTTGCACTATTAGGTATAAAACTGTCATGAGACTTGCTTGATTAAATCCTGAATTTGTCAGTTACACTTACAAATCCACTGGTAGAATTTAAAATCTGTGACAGTTTGGGATCTTTTTTGCAGTAATTGCAAAACACCTTTCCTTCAGAGTCAATGGATTCAAGTCTTTGATAACTGTCAAACCATTGATAACTGTCAAGCCATTGATAACTGTCAAGCCATTGATAACTGTCAAACTATTGATAACTGTCAAGCCATTGATAACTGTCAAACCATTGATAACTGTCAAACCATTGATAACTGTCAAGCCATTGATAACTGTCAAACCATTGTGGCTGAAAATGTGAATGTCTCTTAGTTGTGTCCTATTTGATAATTTTGCTGCCACAGAGTCGGGATTATGTCTATCGAGAAATAATTAATCTAGACTCAGTTGCAGTCTTACATTTTATACGTTCACTTTAATGAATTTTCATTTTTGAATCATACTTATGTCATAACTTGCAAAAATAATTTAGTTAACTACCTTTATTCTAATAGAAAAGATCACCTCACTTGACAACTCCTTCTACTAAAGTGATCACAGCATACATTTTATCTTTGAAATTCAAATATTGCCTGCTCCTTAATTAGCATAACTAATTCACTTCAAATAATAACGCAACAGCAGCAGGGAGGGTGAACCCTACAACTTTTTTGCTCGAATCCGTGAACAAAAACATAAGGTTCCTACGAATGGCTGAAAAAAAATAATGTCATTAACACTAAACCGAACCTTCTAACCGATATTATTTCCATACGGTTGAGAACGGATAATAAATCTTTTGGGTTAGCTCATTTTTGTTATTCCGTCGTTGACGTATTTTGTATTTATGTTATAGTGCGTTTAGTTTACTCGCCGGGTCAATTAATTTTGGTTGTTTTTCACCCTCCCTGCTGCTATAAATTAAGTTGAATCCGTTTCTGTAAAATAGCTAACCGCTAACTTATCTAATCCGCTTTCATGCCATCGTTCATCATCAAAAGTGATTTTATATACAAGTTGTTTGTAAAATTCTGTTTTTAATTTTTCTAGAAGATTCCTGTATGCGACAATTTCTTTCTCCATTATATTTATTCTGTCTGAGTTTAATTCGTTTGTGTTAAAATATTTTTATTTTTTTGTGTTACTCGTCGTGTTAATCAACCAAAGGTTTTATCTAAACCTATACGATATCTAGATCTCGAATCGTGTAAATTTATCGTTATAAATCCAAATGGGATAGCTTGTGCTTGAGCAAAACAGTTCTTGAATTTGATCGGGTCCATATCGCCTGAACACCAGTTGTAATAGATATATTTCTGTGTGTACTTATCTACTCCATTAAATACAACTAAAATATTGCAGTTGTCTCTGATCACCTTCGGTATATGTACGTATCGTTGAGTGACGTATATAACGTCTGTATTTTTGTGTCTACCTTTGGAAAATATCGTAGCTTGATTTGTTTGTTTATCCATCATCACGTCGTCATTTACTACTAGATTATTAATAAATCTATCTAGGTCATCTATGGACGGTGCTTTATTAATATCTGTTATAAAATCGATAACATCATTATCTTCACCTTCTTCGTTAATTAATTTTGCTTTCTCATTAAAATCCCTGAGTACATCGTAGCATTGTTGATCATCTGCAGTTGGTGCTACTAAATACAGTTTACTCCATCTCAACCATCTCATTATTAAATTTAATAATAGTTGTGTTTTACCTGATCCGGATGGACCTATTATAATCATTCTGATAGAATTTGGTAATGCTGGATGATGTTTTACTGGTTCCTGTTTTCGTGTCGCTGAAAAGTCAATTATATCCATATAGTAAATAATATGAGTCTATATTGTGTTCGATGTAGAGCATCTACACCCACTGCTGAATTAACAACGATAACAACGAAGAATAAACGACGTGCTCTGACAGGCAAATGTGTAAAATGTGGCACGAAGAAATGCAAATTTGTCTCCATGACTAAGTCAGGAATAAAGACAGGTGGATATATCATTAAGGAAATTACCAGGAACTCCATGGGCTAAATACCCCGGTGAGAAACATCTTCCTGGATATAATTATTGTGGTCCTGGAACTCGTCTCGATATCCGACTTGATGATCAGGATCAGCCAAGATCAGGAGAGTATCCAATAAAAAAGACTGATCAAGCGTGTCATGTTCATGACGTTGCGTATAAAAGTAAAGATTTACAACAACGGCATCTCGCAGATGTAAAATTAATTCATGCGTTAAATTCTATACCTAATAAATCTGTTAGAGAAAAACTCGCTAGTTTTCTAGTAAAATCTGCCATGAAAGGTAAAATAATGTTAGGGGCTGGTAATTAATTATATAACTATTATAATGGAGTCTGTTTATTATAGCCCAAGAGGATATTGGAGAGGCAGATCAGCGATTACTAAATTATCTGAAGCAGCAAAAGTTTCACGTTCTGTTGCTGCAGCGTGGTTAGCACGACAGGCAATATGGCAAATTTATCTACCACCACCTAAAAAAATTCAGTACGCACATTTTGATGTCAGCGTCCCTAATGAAGTTCATCAAGCAGATATTTTATTTTTACCACATGACACCATTAAAATTGGTAGACGTCAATCACGCACATACAAATACGCATTAACTGTCGTTGATGTTGCAAGTAGATATAAAGAAGCCGAACCATTATCAACAAAAACAGCAACTGAAGTTGCATCTGCGTTTGAACGAATTTATCAACATGGTGGTCTACGATGGCCACAGTTATTACAGGTTGATCCTGGCAAAGAATTTCTTGGTGCAGTATTATCGTTGATGAAGAAACATAACGTTAAAATCAGACGAGGACACACGGAAATTCATCGTGATCAGGCAATCGTTGAACGATTTAATCGAACACTTGCTGAGCGGTTATTTGGATATCAATACGCAAAGGAAATATCTACTGACTTTAAGTCCGGTGAGAGATCTCGAGAATGGGTAGCAAGGTTACCAAATGTGATAGCTGCGTTAAATAATGAAATTACTCGTTCAACTTCCATGAAACCTTCTAATGCGATTACAAAAAAATATATACAAATACAACGCCGTGAATCTTCCTCTCGACCAGTATTAGGTAATGTAACTGTAAGATATTTATATGAACCTGGTGAACTTGAAGGTGGTAAAAAAAAGCAACTGATCCTATCTGGAGCGTGACTACACATACAATTCCTAGCGTGGTAAGATCCACGGGTAGACCTGCAATCTACAGACTAGATTCTACAGCTCCTCAACGTGGATTTGTACGTGAACAATTACAAGTAATTCCTAAAGACACACAATTACCACCACATACAATTACATAGCCAGAACCTCAACGTCGATTGCATTCAAGACATGTCTGTATGATATTATTGCGTGTATGACCAAAATCACTATTAATTCTGTCTACGGTAAATTGTCTTGGATTATTATTCGAATATTGACATAACATACTACAGTTACAGCTTGCACAATGATTATTCTGTCGTTGTTTTAGTATTATAATAAATTCAGTATCAATATCAAAGTCAGGATTATTTTTTTTTTGTCACATTGCTTATAACCAGATAGTTTTTTTTCTTATTACGTCATTTCTAACAGTCTGATCATTATTTTCTGTAAAATTCATAATAACCTTATGTAGTTGATATATTCTTCTGACTCGAGAAACTGCGAGATAGACTAAATTCGACCATTCAATCCGATCATCTATAATCCAGTTATTTGTATTAGAAATAGTTAATCCCTGTGAAGAATGGATCGTTATAGCGTATCCTAACGTCCACGGTGATTCATTCATACTCAGCGCATTCTCAACAACATTAATATCGACTAAAACAATATCATTCACGACAAGATTCTGTATTCCACCACCAGGAATTTCAACATCAATATTCTGTCGTCGAGTATCTGCTGGGCGATAACATAATGGTACAGGAAGATCTGAAAACTTTTCTTTATGTAACAGAAATAATTTCTCCTGTTCATCACGAACTATCTTTCTACTTGCAACTATTAAATCAGCGGGATTCCATAAACTCAGAAAATCATTCATTGTAGTCTCTGGAATTACTCCTCGCATTATTTCACATTGTATTTTATCTGGCTGTAGTCTGATTAACCATTTAAACTCCTTCAGCGGTTCATTAATAGCTCTATGGTCATCATTTATTTCTTCATAATAATCTACGTTATTCTTCAGTCATTCATGTGGTGACTGTCCAATAAAGGGTGGTGGTTGACCATGATCACCACACATTATTACAGCAGTATTCTTTGTTAATAACCAATCAAGAAATGTTTTTAATATTTCTAACGACACCGTGTCTACCTCGTCCCATATAATATATTTAGGTATATATTTCTCACCCATTTGTTCAGGAGTCCATGTGTCTCCACACCATCTGAAGAAACTATGATATGTACATGATTTTACTCCTCGTTCTTTTATTTTCCTGGCTAATTTATGTGTCGGTGTCAAAACAATTATATCTGAATTATTATTCATGAATAATTTAATCGCACGTGTTGTTTTACCTGAACCACCGCATCCGTTAAGATAACAGTTTTATGTCTAGCCACAGGATCATATACAGATGGTGCTGATGACTTTAATACTTGATTATTATTTTTGTTATATATTTCCTTAATTTCAACGTCGGCAGATTCAGAATAACTAAGTATATTTTCTTATTTTATTCTCCATGATCCCCATTCACCATTACCAAGTAGAGTTAATAAATCCTTATAATTTTTATTTATATAAAACGAATCTGTAGCAACTCTGACAGCGTAACGATAAAATCTATTTATCATAGACAGTAGATTTATCGAAACATATGCCAACATCGATGATCTTAAATGAGTAAATTGCGGTGAGTCACCATCAATATAGGTCACAATTGTACCTAGTTTGGTTCTGTCTGATAAATAAGCATTACTCGGATTTATAAATGTTTTTTTTTTCGTTGTATCAGCGATTATAAAATCGAGTTCAGCATCGTCCATAATCAATCTTGTGCAGTATCTTTTATGATCATATGCTCCTCCTTGAGTAAATTTACCAATTATCTTTCTACCGAGATCTTTTGCAAGTTTCTCATCATGCTCATCTCTGCATTTACGTATATTATTAATGTCATCTTCGTTGAGATCAGGAAATTCTTTCCTGGCATCATTGATATTAAATCTATCCGGTTCTGGTAACCAAACTTGCTTTTGTAACCGATACGATATAATTGCTTCATTTACCTTGAATAATGTTAAAATTCCAACATCAAGCATATATCGCAATAGTACTATTGGAACCCAACATTTTTCTGAAAAATGTCTTCAAAACCAAGCATAAGTAATCGGATGGAGATTTTCTGCAAACTCAAATGATTCTACATGAGCAAATCCGGTTAAGTCAAAATCTGGTAATGGTCTGTTTATCGCAACTCTGGTCATCTCATGTGATGGATGTCCAAATCTCTTAAAGTATTTAGAACATTCTCCGTATCCAAGAAAACTCCTAGGATAACATGCTACCATATCAACGGATATAATGTCATTATACTTATATTTAGTATTCCACAATCCTCCGTGTCCATATTCTACGCAGCTTTTATGGATATCTTCAAGAAATTCCGATCGTGTTGGTTTCCATAAATTTTTCTCCTGAGCGAAATGAGCTGCTACAGATGGAACTGTAAAACAATTATTTAATAATTGTCTAACTTTGACATCGTCTGAAGCATATTTCAGCGCAAGATGTTCCATTTCTACATTAAGAGATTCTGTACGGTAAATATCACCATTAGGCCGTACAAACTGATCGTAATAATCATATTCTGAACTTTGAAATAACCAAACAGATACAGGGTCACTTTTACTGATATTTTTGATAAAATCAAATATATGACCATCATAAAATTTAACCGTTCTGTCTCGTGGAAATATTGTTACTGCTGAGGTCCACGCATGCGAATTATGATCAATAATATCTATCGGAGCTCCATTTTATATATTTCGGTTTATATAAAACATCTCCTGTTAACGTCTTTACTGTTATTGGAAATCTTAATTTCTTTTCTAGATTAGCAACATCTTTAATAGATGCTCCGGTATCTTTAACTGATTCTGCCCACGTATGTATTTTTTTTACGCCTTAAATCTGTCAGACCATTACCACGTATCGCATTTATGAAATGTTCTGTAACTCGTTCAGCTACACAGTTTATTCTTGACTCTGACAGTCTCATCGGTTTGAGATCCCCAACGTCAGGTTTATTATTCAGCGGATATATTGCATATACAACCGCAGTAACTGGATATGCGCGTTCATAATACAGTTTGTCAATACCGGTTAGTATTCCGGGTTTAGATTTATTACTCAAAGGAGCAATATTATTTCCCGACTGTATGCGGACTGGGTCTCGCTTGTCACGAATAATCCAAGTATCTTCTTCTGTATTTACAATAAATTTTATTAAAATAAAATATTTTTGATCATCAAGGTGATTAATAATTGCTTTTCCTCGTTTGTCATTCATCATATTAGTAACATTTCCGACTCTGAATGTTGACCATACATGAGCAGCACCATTATTACGAAATTCATTCTTTGCTTCACGGATACGTTCGGTTATATCCTCATTTGTTAAAGCTATATCTTGCATCAAAGTACTAAATTTATATTCTGATAGTCTGTCAAGATCAAATCTAGGTCTATAAGGTTCAACTTTGGATAATTCATTATCCATTATAATTAAGCCAAATATTCAAATTGAAATTTTAGTATATATAGAATGATTGAAACAAAGAATAAATGTGCTTGGCTCAAAATTGGATATACTTCTCCTTGTAACAAAACATGCGTGAATGAATTCTGCTACTACCATATGCAAAGCGTTAAAAATGGGAGTCTGGAACCAAACCCATGTGTGCAATGTGGTGTTGGAGTCAGAGGAAAAACTCAGTTACGTGTGAAATGCGGCGGTAAAAAATATAGAGAATTAAAACGATAGTATGACCAAAAAAATAATACATTGTCAGGTAAATCTCCTATACAAACCGTAGAAGATTATCTGGTCAGATTTCAAAGCAATGATTTAGACAAATAATATTATATATATAAACGGAGCAAAACGAATTTGTGACACATCCGATCATTAAAAATTATGAAGCATCACGAGATGGTGTGATCAGGCACTGTAAATAAAAAAAACAGTCGGTAGCCTTGATAAATTTGGTTATTTTAGATTCAATACCAGTAGAAATAAAAATTATTTATCAAATAGATTCATATTCGAATGTTTTCATGGAGTCGTTAAAAATGGACTTGTAGTTGATCACATTGATGGAGATCCCAAAAATAATCGGTTATCTAACCTGCAAGCTATTACACAGAGAGAGAGAATTCTGCACGTGGAAATACTGGAAAATGTAAAAAGTTTGTAAGAAGATCTATTAAATCCGTAAATTCAGAAACAGGCCAAGAAATAACTTTTCCATCAATAAATGCAGCTGCAAAACATTTTAGCATACATTCACAATCAGTACAATTTGTCGCAAATAAAACATACAAATCTGCATATTCAATAAAATATGATCAGTCGATAATATTTGAATATATCTAACTCTGTACTCTTAATAAATAAATATTTTTTTTTATACTGTATATAGTTCGACTCTTCCAATTTTGCCAGGGGTACCTTCACTGTCGCTGCTCTCAGTGTCACTCTCAGTGTCATTGACAGAATCAAATAACATAATCTTTCTCAACTGCATTACACGATTGTCCACAATCTTCTTTTTCTCGTATTCACGAGATAGTTCGGATCTGATATTTTCGATCGAACGTGCAAGAGGCGCAAACAGTTTTACTTGTTTTTCATTTACCATTGCCAAGGATTCTAACATAGACTGATAAATTAATTTTACGAAGTTATAATTGGATGGTAATGTGCATTTATTTTCAAATTTTCGTTGTTTTAATATTTCATAATCGCATAATATTTTCTCAGGATCGAGATTATCAGAGAGATTTATTCCGTCATGTTTTAATTTTTTAATAGCGTAAATAATAGCATTAATATTTTCTTGGTTCATTATATAATAAATATTTCTTTAAAATAAAAAATATTTACAAAACATATAATCACAACACAACCCAATATGAACTCCTAGCTTGCCATATGACATGCTAGCAAGTTCAGGGGCATTTGAATTAATCCCCATGTGACCCCCTCGGTTGCCATATGACATCCTAGCAGGATCAGAGGAAATTCGAAAGACGAAACAGACAGCACAGTTTAACCCCATGTGATCCCCTAGGTTGCCATATGACATCCTAGCAGGATCAGAGGTTACATATAAACTTATCCTAGGACAGATACACTTTATCCCCATGTGAACTCCTAAGTTGTCAAACAACATCCTAGAAAGCTCAGAGGATATTCGAAATTAGACGAAACACATTTATACAGACTCAACCCCATGTGATCCCCTAAGTTGTCAAACAACATCTTAGCAGGATCAGAGGTTACATATAAACTTATCCTAATGAACATATGATTGTATGGTCATGATTATATATACAAATGGTGATGATTTTGATTTTGATTTTTGCAGACAGCACAAACATAAACTTATCTTAATGAACATATGATTGTATGGTCAAATGATTATATATACATATGGTTTATGATTTTGATTTTTGCAGACAGCACAAACATAAACTTAACTATAGACTTAACAGCAAACTTATCCTAATGAACATATGATTGTATGAATATGAATATATACAATGGTGATGACGAGGGAATCTTGTCTACGTCCAACAGATTTTGTACACTCTCCCCCATACAAAACCCCGGGGAGTGCAAAAGGTACACCCACCACGTGTTTACATGGTGGGAGAGTGTATTTTGTCTGTTGGATTTCGAGGAAATTCTCCGGGTTCCCCCAATTAATAGCATCCGTCGCCAAATGCAAGATAATATATCTTTAGCATTTTTGGAGACTCGAACACGCGAGAGTCTGCAGAACTTCGATCTACGTCCAAACGCCTTACCACCTCGGCCACCGCTCTCTTATGAATATATAGTTACATTTAAGTATATAAAACTATTTGCACTGTCTCACATGTGATTACTCTGGACTTGTATTACTAATAGAATGTAGAACTGTAACGTGAATTTACTTCAATTTTTCAAACATAATTCATAAAATAATCGCATATTACATTTTCTGTATGAGTTATCGTTCGTTAAGGTCAAAATGCATGTGTTAGAGCTAAAAATAACTTTACGCACTTGTATATAAAACAGACGTGAATTTAAGGTCAAGATGCATCAACATCCCTCTCTGTTACAAATTGATGCTTTACTAACAACTAATTGCTAACGGAGAACAAATAAATCACTAAATAATTAACGAAAAACAAGATATATTCGTTGTCTGTAAATCGAACGTAGTAGTAAGGGAAATAATCGTTTAATTTACTCTGCAGAGAGAGGGGACAGAGTCATCTCGCTTCATTATATATACAATTGCTTTAATCATAGGAATTGATTATTATTCAGATTTTAGTAAACTGCCCATGAGATAAAGAAATTTATGGCCATTTCATTAAGAATAGTACCTATTTACCCATCAGATCGAGAAATTTATGGCCATTTCATTAAGAAGAGTACCTATTTACCCATCAGATCGAGAAATTTGTAACCATTTCATTAACAATAGTATCTATTTACCCATCAGATCAGGAAATTTCTAACTATTTCATATATTTACCCATCAGATTAAGGAAAATCAGTAACAAAAAATATATTATTTCAGAATCAGATTATTTTTTCCCCCTGATTATATCAGGAAATATTTACTCAGACGTTCTATGAGTGTATATACAGATTAATATACAATGATTCTCCTCTTAAATCCAAAATGTATCCTGTCTGGTCAGTAAGTTTAAAATTTATTCTTGACAATAATGGATTATGTACACGTAGATAAACTGGATTAATTGGCTCAGATACAATTAACCACCTGGGCGGTACTTGAGGACTAAATGCATATAATATATACCCTTGTTGAGCTTGAGTGGATTTTTCAAGATCTACTTGATAGCTGCCATCAATTACGTCACATACTAGATTGACCGCGATCGTTGATGCTATATTAACAATACCAGGTGAGATATGGCGGCCTCCACCATGTGGATCATTATTATATTTAAGAATGGTTGGTGTAGGTATTAATTTTTTCCATGAATCACATATTCTTTTAAAATGTTCATCAGTAAGATCATTAACTGATTTCTTTAGCTCTTCAGAGTTAAATCCCGGAATTACAAACGTTGGCAGCTGTTCTTCTGTAATTTTATAAAATTTAAGAAATACTGTTTTAAATAAACGTTTATAACTTACACGTTGAATAGGACCGTCTTCATTAACTATGTAAGTATTAAGAAATCTATCTGCCGGTACGTTTAATGTTTTTTCCCTGTCAGCGATAGCCTTATTTACATATTCTAAGTCTGATGCAACTTGATTCAAATGTTGTATTTCTTCAATTATTTGATTTTTTAAGTCATCGTTGTAGGAAGTGCTGATGCTGGAAAATAAATTTCTTAGATCATTAAGTACACGTCCATGTTCAGATTTAATTGGTTTTGATTTTGAGTTAATTTCTTCAACATTAATTGTTGCTATTCTTGTTGTACCTTTACCCTGAACGAAATCTATAAAATGATTATAAGTTTTATAATCACGATAAGCATCCGGAATCTCAATGAACGGATAAGTTTTTCGATATTCTGGAAGTTTTATAAATTTTTCAACATCTATGACGAAATCAGATCGTTGTGGTTCTGGTGGTCCTTCATAAACTGGTTCAACTTCAGGCCATCCTAATACTGATCTAATCGAACTTTGATAAATATCTACAGAATAATCAGGGGAATTTATTTCAATCACCGCTGATAATGTTGGTTCGTAAACAGTAATTGCTATTTTTGATTCTTTTCCTGTAATAGATTTAATTCTGCGTTGGAACTCATCATTGATCTGTTCTATTTGATAACTGCCCGTTGGAATAGCAACTACTTGCCAGTCAGGAGTTCCATCAGGCTTATTCTTATTAGCGAATACCAGCGAATTATTTGGCTGTAGTCCACCAAATGGTTTTGATCTAATATTTGGCCAGCTATAATAAACTCGCAATTGTGCTAATGCTATTTCCTTTGCTGGAATTGATGTTGGAAAATTGACACTAAACTCAGGATTGGTCGGACTTAATGAGATCATCGTAGTTTTTGACGGGGTTGTATTAGTGACGATCTGTTGAAGTAACTCTCTTGAGTCAGTCATTATTATTATTGTTATTATTTAATTCGCCTTGGCTATTGTGAGTGACTTTGTCAGCGATTCTGAATGATTCATCATAGGTCTTCATTATCGTTGAGAACTCCTCATCAGATATTTTACCATCACCAAGGTACAAGGAAATATACGAGGATAATTTAGAATAGGCTTTTGTTGCTGTATGTAATTTTATTATATACTCGTGTAATTTAGTATATGTACATGCGGATATCTTCTTAGCTATAATACTAAGAATGCCTGCGATAGTCGTTGAAGTTGAAACGACGATTGTTACAACTGCAGGCGCTGTCATTGTTATTGTTGATAATAATAATCCGGCCCCAGCAACAATAGCGGAAACTGAGTAAACAATTATATCAATGACAACCATACGTCTGCGATATTTTTTTACTTTTACTGTATAATCGTCGATTATATTTTTTAATTCAGTCTGACATTTACACACTTGATTATATCTGTGACGTTGAACGTCGATGTAGGACTGAGGTCCTTGGTTTTGATCCATTATACAATGACGTTAAGTGACTAATTGTGGTGTTTCAGCTACAAATTCCAAACACCACCAGTAAGACGTTGCGGTTATTGTTTGATCATCTGCTTCCAGTAAAAATATTTCTTCAGCATCTTTATTTAACACTATAGATACAACTCCAGAGAAAGCATCGGTTGAATGACGCCACGGAAATGTTGTAGTATAAATTTTAAACTTTGCAGAGCTAAAGATAGACAGTCTATACACACCAGTAACCTCTGCGGTATATTTGATAGTGTTATTTTGCTGTGACCATGTTGTTAATCCTGATGCTACTGTATATACGATATTTTTAATTTGTCCGTGTGGAATTTTAATCAGATTAGTTTTTTGAACAATATTAGGTATTCCACTGACAATATCATTGAGTTTCATGTTAATGTCGGAGAGTTTTATGTCAGCGGTTGGTTGTTCCCCAAAAAAATCTTTAATGGTTTTGTTTATATTTCGACGAAAATTTAAGAACGTTTCTACATGTCTAGAAAAAGTAGCATTGAGTGTAGTCATTTCGTCATTGATTGTTTTTAGAGGAATTTCCTTATCATCTACTTATTTCTTCGTTGCAGCATCAAATCAGATTCTGGTGTTCTAAGATTATTAATACCATTATTATTCATGTTGAGAAATGCACGCATTATACCGCCGTTGACTAATACGTACTTAGATTCTTGATCGTCGACATATTTCTTTCTTGCAGCGTCCGCAACTTCGGTTGGATTTCCAAGACCTGTAATTTTATTTCGGTTCATGATAATGTGACCCGTGAATGAATCACCAGCTTTCTTAATATAATCGTTGACTGACGTACCGGAATCTTGTATTTTACCCTGATCAGTAAAAGTAACAATATTATTAACAACCGCATTAGGAACTCGTATAAGTACATCTGGCAGTTGTATATTACTCGTCTTTAATCGTCCTTCTTTATCCTGAAAAACAACTACTTCATTTTGATCAACACTTGTAATGTTTAATAAATCGTCAATCTCATTTCTGAGCTGATCGAGAGTTGCGTATTTAGATAAATCACATAATTGAGATTTACCACGAGAAGATCTTCCGTAAATATCTACCATTATATTTATTAATATCTGTTTAAATGTGACAACGTAGTATATTCATGCACAACTTTGTGAGGTGGTTCTGTTGATTTTGATACAGCATCAAGTACGTTAAGTACTTCTGGACCACATATTGGCGGATCAGTTAATGTTTGTGTTGGTAGCGTTGAATACCAGATTGGAATACTTTGATCGCCGCTAACATACTTTAAGAATTCTTTTGGTGGAGCTAATCCATATGAATCAAAATAAATAAATCCACGTGGATCAATTGCATATCCAACCCAGTGTGTGCCTGGACCAGAGTTTTTATCGAGATTAATAATACCGGTTTCAATATTGTTTGGTTTTTTTGGTAATTGATCACACATAAAAACACCTCTGAAATTTTTTATTTTTAATTTTTTAGCAGCATCGAGTAAATCAAAATTAGACATAGGCGATATCAATAAACTGTCCCTGGTAATTTCAGGCCCTTTCCGTCCCTGGCAATCTTAGACCGCGACCGTATGCTGGGCCTGATAATCTTAGACGGCCCGGCTGTGGCACGTTTGGTGCTCTTAGACGTCTTCCGTGTTGTTTTGCCCGTGATCTTTTTTTTGAGCTTTCTGCGTGCATGATTCCCTGACCCGTTGCTTTCTTTAATGCCATTCCAGCAGCGGTTCCAACAGCGCCTAATGCAGCTGCTTTTGCAACAGCAGGGGCTGCAGCGGCTATTAATGCTGGTATAGCAGAAAGAAGTGGAAATATACCACCCGTCTTAGCGATGTCTTTAATGGCACCCGCAGAAAGATTAAGTTTTATACCTTTATTTGATTTTTTGGCCTCATTGAAATGCCTGAGCTGACGTTCTGTAAGAGATAATTTATTTGAACCGCTCATCTGTTCTATTTTTTAGCAATATTTTTATTCCACAGTTATCTTTTGATGCTGATTGTAGCTTTTTAATCTGACCAGGAGTCAGACTAACACTAACGTGATTATATGACATTCTAATATTCATAAACGATCTAATTACATGTTTTCTACTGGAGCATCAACAACTCTCATTCGTCCACCAACACCTTCAAGTAACATTGTTTTATCGCTAAGTATAACAGCAATTGCTCTGTAATTAGGGATAGCTCCAATATCTCTATTAACATGAGCTCGAAAATGTATATCGACTACAGATTGTCTGGTTAAATCTAAATGTTCAAGCGAAAAGTAATAAATTGGATATAAAGTTGTAAAATCTAACTGTGATATTTGTAAACCAGTATCAACATTTTGATCACGTCCCATGAACGTCATCAGACGATGATATGTACGTGCTACATGATTTTGATCAAAATTCAGTAATATATCCTCAGATGGTTCTTGATGTCCATTTATCCTCAGAGATACTTCAGAAACACCAAGATTGTCGAATATCATATTACTATGATTTTGACTATTTACTCGTGCAGCATCTTGAAATGCAATAAATATATGTCGTGGTGCAGAAACACCTTGCTGAGAAGCTATTTGCCATGTAAATAAACCATTAATATTACTCTGGATAGCATCTGTGGTCATTGTCAACCACGATAACATCGATTTACCGCCGCTGCCCATGAAAGAGAGTAACCGATCTTCTTCAGTTATTGATGGAGTCATTACTGGCATCCATAATGAAAGTTTTGTCAGTAATACTTTACCGGCATCAACACCGGGGGGTCGCCAGATTGCATCATCGTCGGTTGCTTTTCGTACAAGTACAACTGTGTGCTTAGCTCCGAAAATGACTTTTCTGACATTTCTGCAAAATCCAAAAATATGTGACAGTGGAATTGAACATGAAAATGCTCTATTACCTCGTAACATTGCTCGACGTGATTTAAATCCTAAGTTGAAATCTGCATCTACACTAATAATCATACGTTGTACATCCGCATCGGCGTTTCTAGCAAAATTTCTTGGTCGTCCTATTTCATATTGTTGATACTCTGGAGAATTAGAAGTATCTTTTACAAACATCATTGACGGGCCAGCCGATCTTGAATAATCGTCGCTGTATCTTGCTAAATCCAATATTGTTGTAGCAACATCAACGTCTTTCTGAATTGATTCAATATTTTTTCCGTCAATCATATACGTAGCGCTGTCAAATAACGCCATAATACCATTATTAACAAACCCGACACTAACATCGTCTCCATATGCTGCTGGTACTGCAGGATTAGCGATATTTTAAATTTCTCCTTCTACCTCAATAAATGCTTCAGCGGGTAAGAAATACCTACTTGTATCCTGAACTTGCAGTTGAATTCTCCCACGCTGATCTGGAATTCGAGCGTCATAAGAATAATATTGATAATCACGCACAGACTCATCCTTGAGTACTGGTGCGTCCATGTCGAATGCTGGATCAGATATGCGCTTGAACATCTTTATTATATTTACTATCGTCTAACACGAAGACCACTTCCTGCTATCAGACTAGTGGTTATATTTTTTTTCTTTTTCTGACATTGGTACATCAGTCAACTCTGCTAGTTTTTGATTCGCAGCTTGATTTATTATTTTACTGACATTTGCAGGCATTACTTCAGTGCTAGGTAATTTTACTGGTGGTTGAGGTTTTCGTCGTATTAATCGTGCTAGTCTATCCTTGATTGCTGAAAATGCTTTACTAGCGAGATTATCCACAGCACCAATACCTTTTTCACGAACAACATCAATAGCTTTCATTCCCAGTTGCTTTGCAATCGGTATTGCTTTTGGGGCTATTCTTCTAAATAGACCCTGAACAACATCACCTAGTCCATCTCCGTAGGTTGTTTTGTATACTGGTAATCGTGAATTGATTACCTTGACCATGGTAGGCCCACATTGAGTACTATGTACGACCATTTTATTATAGTAATTGTATTTAATTACGAACTCAGTCACTGTAGTAGTCATCGGCAATTTCATTAATAAGAGACTGATAAACATCAACGTCCATGATACCGCCTGTAAATAACCGTCTGCAAATATCAGCTGCTTCATTAATTATTTCTGGAGAATTATTACCAGCTCGTTTTCCTCCGATGAGTATTTCTAATCGATCAACATCGGCAAGGACGTTATTAGGACAGGTAATAAGACCACTTCCCTGATTAGTAAATCCACTTCCAGTTGCGCCAGGGTCTTGATAGTCTTCTTTCTCCTTTTCCTTTTTGCTTGGTTTCTGTTGTTTTGAAGATTGTGGTAATGGTATTCGTGATTTTGGAGATTGTATGGACATTAATTTTTTTGGTGATGGTATATCTCCAAATAATGTATCTCCTTTAGCCTCTTCGACTTGTCCTATAAAAGTATTAAAATCATCTTTATGTTTATCGGTGATTTTAGGTATACCACGAGATTGTCGAAATATAAAAGGAACCCACTTTTTTCAGAAACATTAGCGGTGTCTGGTTTTAATAATTTATCACGTTGTAAATATCCTGTTGCAGCGACCGCAGCAGCGTTTTCTTTAAGTAGTCTACGACCATATTCGGTTAATTGGGCTGGTTTTGGTTTTGGCTTTGGCGTAACAAGATCCATTACGTCACCGACCTCCTCACGAACTTTGTCAATGCCTTCAAGTACTTGTTGTACTTCTTCTTGTAATTGTGGTTGAGCCTCAGCTATTTCAGCTGGAAGTCCCCGTAAAATCCTTTTTGTCTGTTTTGTTCTTTCTGCTATTTTTCCAGTTGCTTCAGCGGTTTTCTCTAACGTAAGAAGAAGACCTTTAGTGGTTTCTGTAATGGGTTTAAATAATTGTTTTGTATCCTCTTCAAATTCAACATGAGATTCCTGACGTGATTGTAATTGTTGCTTGACAGAATCACGAACAGGTAAATATTTTTTAATTGCCTCTAATCGCTCTCGAGCTAATTTAGCTGAATGTGGTTCTCCAATATTCATTATTGATAATATTATTTATACTGGATGTTTAATTTATAGCAGCAGGGAGGATGAAAAACAACCAAAATTAATTGACCCGGCGAGTAAACTAAACGCACTATAAAATGAAAACAAATTACGTGAACGACAGAATAACAAAAATGAGCTAACCCAAAAGATTTATTATCCGTTCTCAACCGTATGGAAATAATATCGGTTAGAAGTTTCGGTTTAGGTTATTGACATTATTTTTTTTTTCAGCCATTCGTAGGAACCTTATGTTTTTGTTCACGGATTCGAGCAAAAAAGTTGTAGGGTTCACCCTCCCTGCTGCTGCAATATTGCTCATTGAAGGTGATCCTATGTATAATCAGTTAAAAAAAATAAAGACTCAATATTGTCATTTAATCATTGCATACAGGAAACACACACTTCTGTCTGTAAAGTGCCTTTCATTCATTTACTTGAATTACTTTGGTGTATTAAAACCAAACAGCGATCCGCAGGATTAAACCTTGTGGAGGCCCCTAGGCAGTCAAAATCTCGCCCCCCCCCCTCGCAAATTATCTCCTAATACGTCACGATCAAATCAATTCAATATTATTGATTTATTGTCGCAGGGCACCTAGGCCGGTGCCTACTCTGCCTATTTGGTAATCCGGCACAGAGTGCACTTGCACAGCACCACAAGACTGATCAAGATACCATAAGCTGGAAAGACGAAGAAAATAGAAAAAACGATGACCCAAAGGCAATTCTTGCAAACCGTGTGAAAGATCGATTCCACAGATCACAGATGAAAATTTTACTTTATTTAGCTTGAAGATATTAATAAATTATAGATTACTTCCCACAGTTTGCTACAGACATGCATGCCCATTGTGCTCAGAAATAGACCACAATCCTTGCAAAATTTTGCGTGGGCCACAACGTCTTAATTGATGCAGCTGATGCTAGATGCTTCATTGCTCAGTTCAGGGATATGGTTGATACAAACATAGCTATGTCTCTTTGGGATGTGTGCATAAATAAATAATGCCTGTCCCTTCATTACCACACTTATTGAATTTATCGTGTCTCTCTGACAACTGTACAATGTGAGAAAGAATTTTATAAACAAACTGGACACAAAGTATTGCTAGAAATATACTCAGACCTGAGACTGCATAAAAGACAATGCTTATTTGTGAGGCATTATCAGTGCTAGGGCTTGAGGTAATATCTTTCTGTATGGCTGGTAACGCAAAGCAAGGGCACTTATGACTGAAATTAAGTTGAAACTGTGAAGAAAAAAGGTTCAAATGCAATAAACGTTTGTTTTCCCTCATTTGTTATAATACAGTGCCATGAATGGTCATTTCTTTTACCTGTTTAATCTTGTAGCCTATTTTAGATCATCATTACTAACCAAGTCTCTAAATAAATTCTTGGCATATTCAGCTAAAATGGTGTCTACTGTTCCATTACATCACTGAGTATGCTTAGTTTGCTTGTATGGGGCTTAACACCATTTTTCAGTACATCATAGGCTTTGCATGGCAGTGAGTGTATTTATTGGAGGAAGTCTCTGGAAAGAACCACCAAAACACACAAAGCTACTGGCAAGCTTTCTCACATGCACACATTGGTTGGACTAGAGAGAGTTAAGAAGTTTGGGTGAAGTGTGTGCCTAGATCACTCTGTTACCCAGGGCCCCATGGTTGAATACAGCTTAAAGAAAGTGACCCAATCAATTCCTTGTTGCATTTAAATCGTTAGGAATAATCATAACGCCCACCATACAAAGTGACACATGTCTCAAGTAAGATTTTCTAATTTGTATATTTTTTGCAACTTTTAATTCTGAGTTGATGCATGTGGATGTGGAAATTTAGTTACTGAATACTTAGCTACTTATATTGAGGAGCTCTCGCATTGGTAAAAGCTTGCAGTTGGGATTTTATTTGCAAGAGGGCACTTAATTGTTCAAAACACTGTTTTACTTAACTACATACGCCAAGGATTGATGTATAATAAAGTGGATCCAGAAATCCTAGCTAGTGAAGATGATTTTATCAAAATTTGGTAGAAAGCATGAAGGCCTTTTATTTTATACAGCAGTTTCATTAAAGGGTCAACTATATAACCATTAAAAATCTATGAGCAAAAACCACATTTAGGACCAACTAGACATCAAAACCATATGCTGAGTTCCACATAGGGTCCACTATACATCAAATAAGTCTTCTGGTGAAAGCACAATGTCAAAATGACCAGCCATCTAGGAGGAGTAGCAATGAAAGGGTTTTCCAGATGACCATTATAACAGCCATATCTTAGGTCAGATTGGCACTATTTTCATTAACGTCCAACTAGACATCATTAGAAGTCTTTTACTGCTATAACGATTCATTCAGGAGAAGTAATGATAACAAGATTTTCAGGATGGCCACGGCGGTGGCCTTATAGGATGTCTGTACACACCATAATTCTCATTTAGGACCTGCTAGATATCAACATAAGTATTTTATACACCATATGTTGACACGCTGACACGAGTATCCATTCAGAAGTAGTGATAAAAAAATTCTTAATGTGGCCACTGTGGCAACCACATTTTATGTGTGAGTGGCACGAGCATGTTTTTTCTTCCAGGTATTTTCACAGAAATATCACATTTAAAGATAACATGAATTCATTCAAGATCTTCTCGGTTTATTTCATAACAAAGATTATTCCCCCATATTAACATAATCTTTTGAAGACATTTATACAATATAGTTCTAGAAATTCTAACTTGTGCATCTTCATATTGCAAGAAACTATTAAAATCACAACAGAAAGCGTTCCGTTATATCTTTATTCAGCAATGAAAAATATTTATGAACTCTTAAACTCTTTTTCGTAACAAAGTTTTTTCCCTATATTAACATAATTTAATGAAGATTTTCAGACTATAACCTTTCCAATCGATTGATATTTTCTAACATGGTGTAAAAAGTGTATGTTATAGTAACCGATTTTTACATTGCCTTCACCATCGCAGAAATCTCAATTGTCAATTTCCTAGTAAAGAAAGGTCAAGAAAAAAATGGACAGGTAATATTCACTCCAACGTCACAGACCTGAGGCAAATATGTCATTATTATAGTTAAATCAAACATTTTTATTGTGTTTCCTTTGTGTTTCCTTTGACCTGAATTGTAGTATATATGTAAATTTCATTATATATCTAGTATTTTCTTAATGAGCACTTGCCGTTACTGTAAACGAATGATGGTGACCCAGTTAATAACATAAGGATTTCAAAACACGTGTGTGAGGAAATGAGAAACATGGCCAAAACAAAAATGCATACTAAGGTTCTACTCTATAGTTATTATGTACTTCCGACCAGTGGGGAATGGGGTAAACAAACCTCGTAAAACGGTGATCCGAGCCTTGTATCCACCACAGAGGGGTTGGGATGAACCAACCTTTTTGGTGTTTTAAGGGTCAGTCTTTAAAATAGAGGCCTTAAAAAATGTTGAGATCTTATATTAAAAACGACGATCCGAGCCTTATATCCACTGCTTACGCATGGAGGTGATGTCCACGGGTGCCAATGGAGGGGGGAGCGGGGAGGGGCAAGCCCCTCTATGTATTATAAAATAATTGACTTAGCATTGGTGTGCTGACAGGTAATGTGTAATTAAATCGCTGTTGCAATGTTAATAATGAGTGAGTCTGCGCTATGGAATTTTATACAGCTAAACTAGCTCAACAACGACTAGAAGCAATTAAGAAATATATCTCCGTTCGTGATTCTGTCAAACAGCAGGTACAACAGCATCAGGAAGCTCAAGTGGAATTTACAGAAGGTAAAGAGCAGTTATTTAGGTTATCTTTTTAGGGACGAGGTCAGATTTTGCCCTCACGCTGCAGCAGTTGATGCGTAGATGAGGTGGCACTCTACACTTTCGTATTTGGAAAAGGGTTAGAATTTTAAAGAAAAAGAATTTCCCGGGTTTCAGAGAACCTTTAACCCCCTTTATTTTGGTGTATGATTGATGGGTGTAATATGGGTTATAGAATATATAGCTTGGCCTTACTCCAGATGTGCACCTTTCAAAAAAGTGCTAGCTCTACTTGGTCATTTTCACTTCCTGAACTTCAGAGGTGAATTGTAGAAGAAAGAGCCAATAACATTTTTCACATTTTATATATTTGGTAATTCATTCATTGCACTTTCAGAAGCTGGTATTGTCTAGTCTGGCAAAATTCATTTTCCCTATTTTAAAAGCTGCTAAGGATAGTGAACTTTAGCCAAATTCAGGCTGCTTTTTGGAGCACAAGGGAGCAGTCATTTTAGTGAGCAGTGCTAAGGTCATTTTCAATTTCTAAAAGTACAATATCCAAAGAAATATCAGCCACATTACATCAAGGTAGCATAGAGGTATGCCAACATTCTCTCCACAGTGCATGTTTTAAACGCAAACAATTTCACCTTACATACGCTTGTTTTGTTGTTTGTTGTAGGGTTTAACGCCATTTTTCAGCACAAGATAGGCTATACATGTCGGCCAGTATTAATGGTGGAGGAAGAACCAGGGAAAACTCCGGAAAGAACCACCGACCCATGAGAAGCTACAGGCAAGCTTTCTCACATACCCACACTGGCTGAATCCGAGACTCGAACCCACATACTTACTCGAACTTACATACGTCACTCTCTCAAAAGTACATAAGAACTGGTTAGCGCCCCCTAAATCCCCATGGTCGGATTTGCCCTCAAGCCGGGGCAATCAATGGGTCAAGTCTTATCCAAGGTTGGAGTTTTACTCAAGCTTCATGTGCAAATTTTTGTGCATGTCCACGCCCTTGCATAAAACACAATTGACATGTTTTTATGGATATTTTTCAATTGTAGAAAGGAATAATAAGTATTTTTGAGTGTTTGAATGGAATGGGTTTATCATGAATCGAGTGGAACTACATTTCAAAAGCACAATCTGTATTGAAATGCGAGAATTGTAGTAGTTTTTTAATTTTATAATTAAACCTTCCTACAACATTCAAAACCTATATGCAAATCTGATGAAAGCTACTTGTGTTTCTGAAACACATATTCCCTACTGCTGGCAAGGATGTCCAAATCTACATTACAAAAATGTAAACATTACCATCCATCTAGGAGTTGCGAATGTATGAAATCCTCTTGTTGGGTAGTTTTACTAACAGGTTTTACAGGAGGGCCTTCCCTTAGATTTAAATGGCAGATGAGTTGACAAAGCAGGCGGGGGGTTTGCGGGACCTACCCCAATGGAGGTAATTATTTTTTTTTTTAAAGCATCAGGGTGTAAGGCAAAAGTAGACGGACTGATAAAGAATCCCTCGAATTTACAGACTGAAGGCTCAGACATTTGCTTTTAGGAGACAAAAATGAAAGAAGGAAACAATACAACAGATATTTTAATATCACTTTTTGTTTATTTTCTAGATTTAATTAAGATTACGAATCAGAATCAGTCTCCTCCTCCACTGTAAAGTTTACCTGTTTCTTCTTCTCCTCAGGCACCTACAAATTAAAAACTAATTTTAATGCTTAAACAAAGTCATATATCATCTCAGCACTGCTTGCATATTTAGAAGTCATGTTAACTAGCATTATGAAACTTCATGAAACTTTCTTCACTGCACTTGCGCTTCCCTTAATATTGTTAAGCCAAGTTACAAGGTAACTTTGCACTTACTTGTCATTTCAGGCAAGTGGATGGTGAAATAAATTTGCGCAAAGATGAATTTATTTTGTCCAAATATTTCACATGAATAAAAATACCAAGCGGAAGCACTTGCCCGATCAGACAAGACGGATGTAAATTGTAGTTAGCTGTACTCAAGCTTTGATAGTCCTGGGCACTAGGATAAGCTGACTTTGTTATCAATTTAGAAATGTGTCCGCTTTGCAAATACCGTGTATTAAAAGACAAAATTGAATCCAATATTGATGGCATAAGAGTCAAATGGCTAACCTTGTATTTGATCGCTCCGCGTTGATTGGGTGCATATTTGAGGGTCTCCGATATAGCATCTTCCATTTCATTTGCTTTAGCTCTGCCATTATGTTTCAAGCAGGCATCTGCAAGAGTAACACAAGGTTTTGAAATACGTTTCCCAACAAAGTATGCTTTGCACTTTCTAAATGCCAGCAATAATCAATGGAGTATTTATAAAACACGTACTTTGAAATGTGGTTTCATGTTATTTCATATACATGAAATTGCAGTATATGAAGAAACATGTAGTACTTAATTAATTCATTTAAAAATCTCTGGTGAGTCATATGAAAAACAAACAATTGAAATCAAGTCATACTTACTTGTCAAAACCCGGCATATTACAAGCTCTTGAAATGCTTTTTCCCTTTGCTTCCCTTTAGGCTATACTCTGCCCAGAGTCTTTTTGTTCCTAGCTTTTATATCATCCTGCGGACACTATCCACAATATTATACTGGCCAAGGGAGCATAAGTAGCATATCTGAAAATAATAATAATAATAATAATAATAATAATAATAATAATGATAATTATTATTATTATTATTATTATTATTATTATTATTATTATTATTATTTCTTGACCGATGTGACAATATATGCTTGAATATAGTTCTTTTTGTGCCATAGTTTTGCATGCAAATTTTATTTGCTTTAACTTGAAACAATTTGATTATACACCAAATATGCAACACAATGTACAAACAGCAATTATAAAACAAATTAACCACCGTGAATCTATTATCATAAATGACATTCACTCAAAGATTGAATTAAAATAGCCAAAAAATATGTAATAGTGTATATGTAGTAAAACACCTGTACATGTTCATCTCTAAACAAGTTTTGGCCTAGATCTGTAAATCAAAATAGCTGACCACTACATGTTTGCCCCCACCCCCGAAAGCAATTATGCAGGTGCCCCAGCACTTGTATGATACATGTTGAGGTTCACAATAGCAAATAAATGTTATAGACACGATAACAGTTGTACTTTAGAAAATAAGGCCCCAAATTACCATCGTCTTGGAGAGTTCAGGATTCTCCTCCAACCTTTGGCAAAGGCCCTCTAGTTCCTCCACTGAATCACACGGCGTTGCAAGAATTTCTTCTGTATATTCTGTGTCTGGGCCTTGTGCATTAACTAAAACTTTCTTTGGGAGGGCCAGCTGCTCCTGCTGATTTTCAATAATTGCGTTCAGTTTCATAAGTACACTAAGCTTCAAATCTGTAAGAGATTTTATGATAAAATTAAGAATCAGTTTTGAAAGATCAACATTATTACTATTAACTCCTTGTGAAGATCTCAACTGTGAACAAGGGTTTAACAATGAAAAATATTTATGGAATGAAATACATGTTTTTTGTACAATTTAGTTGAAAAGAAATAAATCTTACTTTCACTCTAATCCTGTATTATTTTACTCCCTGGACGTGTTGTTTCACTACTGGTGTCTGTAAAGTTGCATTCAATGTAGATGGTTTTGGCGTCAGACTTAGAGATGAGAATGGTGTACCTAAGAAAGGAAAATAAAAACAACAATCGGAATGATGAACAGAGTAGACACATCAATGAAAACAGAATCCATTGTAAATATTGTTTATATGAACAACTAAGTCCTGAACACTATAATTTAACTAATTATACATCTCACAATGTTCAGAAATAACAGTGTCTAAGCTACACAAACTTGTGCTTTCATGTCATAATCTTCCATTTTCCAAACAAAGTTTGATGTTGACTCAATGTATATGGCCTTAGTATAGAACACTAACATTTATAATGTCTACAAGATGACAAGACTATTATCAACTGAAGTGACAACACACCAACGAGTTTGATGTGCATTGAAACATCAACAATTTTAAATGCTACAAAACGTGTTTTTAGTTTACTGCCGCAAATTACCCAACATTTTGTAACACATAAAACAGTTCTACCTTAGATGAGAATTAAATTCATGAATACAGTGTATAATTGACTTACTCATATTTAGAGAGTAGTAAATGAAATAAGAGATTATATACAAGTCAACATCTGTATTATTTGTTTCATTATTCTCATGTACATTTTCCCCATCCTCAATACTTACTACTTGTAGAGGAAATGGCAGAGAGAAATCTTTCTATTCTCCGCTCTAGAGTGGATGGGGATGGGGATGGTGTTGTTCTTTTGGATGCAGCTAAATATTTTAAAGGAAATCACTAGTCCTTAATTGCAGTAAAAAAAGAAACAAAAAAATCAGCCTGGATTTTTTGGCATGTAAACTAAATGTATACTGGTCCCAATGACCATTGTATTATTAGGCAGTGATACAATATATCACAAAATGCATTGATTTTGAACAAAACATCTAATCTCATATATACAGCACGAATAAGTACTAAACACATTTTATTAAAGAGACAGATAAATAGATGCAATTTATACATACTTTTGATAATGAATTTCCAATTGTAGCATCGTATAAAACCAATTGATAGACCAGATAAACTAAATAGAACATACCAGCAGGAAAAGAGGAAATCTTGGAGTCTGTAAAATACACCTCCATTTCATGAGGTTTTGGAATAGATGTGTGACTGGAAAGAATGTTTCCACTTGAGGTTTTCATCTTTTTTTCTTCATCTTTATCTGAAATATTATGAGAACTTGTAAATACTGTGTGAGTTATTAATTACACTGACTCCTTTGTGACATACAGGGTATGCAGATTAATCGCTAACACTTTTAAATCAAGCTGGTGAATTTTCACCATGAAAAGCACCTGAATGCAGTAAATAATCCTGGATTAAAGACAAAATAGTGTACAGAAATGTGCAATAAATGAGGCCGAGCTCCAAACAAAACAAAGATATGTAATTTATCTTGGTTTCATAATGACTTTTCTTGTGCTATACATTTTACCAATGCAAATTACATTGAATTTGGTAAATTAAATGGTACAATCAATATATGTATATCAAAAGATTACTAATCTTCAGCTTTCCAATTAACGCTAAACACAAATATCAAGTCATTGATTTAGTCTCTCACCACCAATAATTGCATTAAGTAATCATCATATACAGTGTATTTAGCTTGGATAAATATTTTAAAAATCGGTGACCACAGCAAGCCATAATTAAAACAATGGGATTTTGTTTTCTAATCATATAATTATGTTGGACACCATTCATGATATATGTATAAAATGTAGTTAAGCCTTCGGCAAGAAGTCTTTTTTAGTGAAAAAAATGTTTATTTAATTTACATAAAGGCAGACTAGTAGTACAGACTTGAGTGATGATTCCTTAACATCTGCAAGATTCTTTCTATAAACAATACCACAGTGTCAAGCATCACATTATAAAGAAGCAAGTAAAGGCTTGATAATTCTCCAGCATATACTGACCATCGCCATTCTCCTCGGCAGACCAATTTATTTATCGCTGAGTTTTTTCTTTGGCCTGGGTTTGTGCTCCTCCGATTCAACATTAGATGTCTCTTCTGCTTGTTTAGCTTTAAGTAATGCCTTCTGATAACATTCTGAATTAAAAACGTCCTACAGTTATTTAACATGGTGCCGACTTCATTGCTTTAATTCATGACTATTGTGCCTACTAAATAGGGCTATACAAGTCTTTAAATGTTGCCATATTTGTACTTTAAAACAAAAAAACTTTCCAGAAAGTTTAATTTTTCAAGATCTTGTTTAAAAAGGACTTTAATTGCAAAAGTAAATGACAAAAGTACTTACATACCTTATAACTCTGAAATTACTGTCTTAGAATAAACACAATTAAATTTATCATTTCTATCCTACCTGTTGTGACAAAGATCATGACTTTGTAATTTGTCCATTTTTTTCTTATCTGGCAGCTCGCCCTTTTTTACACGCTGAGCAGCATTAAACTGGGACTAATAGCTGTACAAACCCTGAAAATATATAGTAGTAAATAGTAGCCAGCTTAACCATTATTTGTTACACTGTATAGAGAGCCACCGTTGCTCAGTTGGTACAACACTGGATTTGTAAACCAAGGGTCACAGGTCAGACACCTGCCCATGTCAGATCCCTCTGAGTGTCCTTGGAAAAGGCAAATTCATGTTCCTCAGCATGATATAGTCAAGAATATAGCAAACATGTTTTCTAAAAGGTCAATAGATTATTAATATCAACAAAAACAATGCCATTGCTACACTCATTTATAGGTAATTGACCCACAATTCATTGAAATGATAATTGGGTTTTCGTTTTAAATAACTTGACGTACATGAAAGTATGTTTCTACATCTGGAACACACGTCATAAAAGTTATATATGTCACAGTATTCAACAGTACTGGCAAATATCCATACCTGATCAGTATTTTCAATCCATGGCTTGGGAACAACTTCCAATGCCTTTTCTTCAATGAATTCTATCACAGCATATTCTATGTCACTCATCCTGTTTGAAAAATAAAGCACCAATTTGTAAAACACTGTGATACTAATATACTATGTGCTGCTTTCTTGACTCACATGCTTCAACAAGCAGTCTTAAGTAACTGATATTAATGTTAAAAATGTATGATACTTGTGGTTTCATGCATATTATATTCATGCTCTGTAGCAAAGAAATATTTAATTCTTATCAAAATATGCACATTATACTTAAAATGTATGACCCTTTTCTCAAAATAGCACCTGACTCTTTGGTGCGGAATTGAAAGCACATATTTCAAACACATGCAGGTCCAGAAATTGCCGCGGTTCATACTCTTTCCTCTACACAGAAGCTGATATCGATGTTTTATCTATACTGATAAGTATGGGTTTGATCATGGGCACTCAGAAATTTTAAGTTATTGAATTTTTAATATCATGGTGCTTGTATAGGTTTACTATGGGAACTGAGTTAGTACCGTGACTCCTATAGACAGCTACAGCAATACAGTGACTCCACATATGCAGGTGTAATTAACATTACCATAATTGCAATCATATGGTTCTATTTGTGGACAACAAGCAAAAGTAATACCTTTTGTAAATCACAGAGTGACTTTCAGTGGGATATTAAACACATATTCAGATATATCAACTGCTGCCAAAAAGAGGGGAGGGGGAACAGGGTGTAGATTTGACTATGTTAGGTGGAGTGTTTTGCACTTTGGTTCATATCTAAACAATACATATATAAAAATTATACAATTTACCATCTTTAGAGTAATTATAGTAAGCAATATGATATTTCCTAGTTGTGTTTTGAAACATAATGCATCAGATATGATCACTTAGGTCTCTTCCACCATGCTTAATGGGGATGACCTCTCATGACTTTGCACCCACTAATTTCTTTCAGTGAATGATTTGAAACTTCATATTTTGCATTTTAATGGACTTATGTCTACCTTACTTTAGTTTTAAATTATATGTCTTCTGGGAGGAAATTTAGGTAATTTTTTTCATTTAAATCCCTTTTTTTCTCTGTAATAATACATGTACATATAGATGGTCACCTTGATCTTTAACCTCTTAATTACAAAATATGAAAGGCTGGTCATATATTTCAGTTTTAAATTGAAGAGAGATAATTGGTAATATTAAAAAAGATGACTCTCATTAGACAGCTTTATTTTAATATTTTTCTGATTTTCTTAAATAATGCTCATATATTTAAATGTTGCCAGAACTGCACCATTCCTCTTTAGGTGAAAATGAACTTGCAATACAATTTAATATTCACTAATGTAATCTTTGACAAGCAGAACTATGCACATTGCTTACTTATGTATTAAACTACAATAATTCTTAGGGCTGTCAAGAAATCAAGGGTGGATATAGGGCACACGGTACTAATGGTAAGGAAAAATGGACACTAGCCTGGAAATGGATGAATATTTAATAGAGTATATATGGGTTTGGGTGGTCAGGATTGGTTAATAACGTAAGTTATGTTTTAGGAAAAAGAATCTTTGAGAGCTCATCCTAGTTGTAAGTGAGAAAAAATAGAGACATTGTTTTATTGGTGGAATTCCAGTCCTTTAAAAGTCTTGAGTTTGGAACTAAAATTAGCACCTGACTCTTTGGCGCAGTATAGGAAGCATATGTTTCCTTTCCTCTACACAGAAGCTGACATCCAAGTTTCATCTATACTGATAAATATAGGTTTGATCATGGGCACTCAGAAATATTAAGTTATTGAATTTTAAATATCATGGTGTTTGCAGAGGTTTACTATGGGAACTGAATCAGTACCGCGAGTCCTGGACGGATACTCCTAATTTTCTTTGTAACGAACCCCTGTGTGGTAACCTATCCTATCCTCGATAGTTTTCTTTCCAAAAATGTACCAGGTTAACAGTATAATTTACTTAATACGAGTCGGATAAAAGTCACAGAAATATGCCAAACAGTCAGGTTATTTTATAAGTTGAACATGTTGGCCGATAGTCCCATTTTCTTTTTTTGAAAATGCAATTGCAGCCATGGCACGCGCCTCGTAGCAGTTTAGATAGGCCTATACAGGACTACATCAACCGAGATCGATCTATAAACAAACGTTATTTTCTGCAACTGAAAACGCGAATTTGCATTAACTATTTAATGTTCATACCTTGGTGGTTTAAAATAGCGAGAAACGGGAGATACGTCTTTGCCACAAATACAATTCGGCCGGTAGAGGATGAGCTAGACTTCGGTTCGTAGATACGCAAAATATTGTTAAGGCAATGGCAGTACGTCATGTTTGTAATGAAAGGAAAAGCTGACGAGTAAAATATTTTCCTACAAAAGTTGCAACCTTCTTTCAGTTATTGGTTTTTGAAAATAAAAATGATCTAACTACGAAATTATAACTGTTCCCCGTCCAAATGTAAAGTTAACCACAACATTGGTACAACGTTGTAAAAACGTTATATATTATCTTTGTAAAAACTATATTATTTCTTGTCCATAAAATTAGGATCAATGCATACACATGCCATTTTTAAGTTATTATATCTTTTAGGTCATATGGCTATTTAGGATCATGTTCATGAGTAACGTTTTAGCATCGTGAAAACGTATGTTAGCTGGGAATAAACACATTTTTATAAGAACAAGGTATGTGTATGTGCATTTGTATGTATGTATGTATGTATGTATGTATGTATGTATGTATGTATGTATGTACTTACCTATCTTCAGCAAGTATATGTCGATCTGCTGTTTTAACCAGAAAGATAAAATAATTAATGTCCAACTTTCTGTGATAAATGACTAAGTCCACATTTTTAGAAAAGCGACAGTCCAACTTTCTCAAAGATTACTCTCCCTTTCAATTACGGCTTCATAACAACTTTTACACGTCCAATGCAAGGGGCGTAATTCCATGACTTAAATTACAATAAAGAAATTGGCTTCTTTTTTTAAAATTTTACTAATAATAATATCTGTGCCCGCCGGCCCTGGGTGGATTTGTAAATGTTCATTATATTGCAAAGAAATAAACGATTACTTTATATTTTAAATTGTATGACAACCGACATCACATTATATCATAATATCACAATGGACTTATACAATTTTCCAATGCAAAACTGATTAATATAATAAAACTTTTACTTACCTAACGAAAGCCGATGACCACATTTTACAAGAATGGTATTCTTTTGAATACAACACGGTAGTGGGTAATCAATCACTTGTTATAATACAAATCTAATAATGAATGGGTATCCTTACAATATCACATTTGAGCGAAATATATATTTTGTATAATTCAACGTGTATCCTTACAATATAACATTTGAGCGAAATATATTTTTACATAATTCCAAGAATTTTCCTATTATTACAAACACAACTTCTATCTACTTTTTACCCGGTAATTTGCTGTAAAAACAAGCCGTTGTATTGTTAAAACAAGCCATACGGCTGTCATCCAGCGGGGAAGTTAATTAGTCGTGAATTAGTCTGACATGTTAACAATGGCTATACTGATCATATGTGGGGTGGGGTGGGGTATGTGGGTGATGGGAATTATTAATTGAAGATCATTCATTCATTCATTCATTCATTCATTCATTCATTCTCTTCTTCAGCATTATGATAGTGTAATAGATTAAAATACTCCTATTTCTTTCGAAATTACATAACATTGTCACATTTAATACTTTATAATGTATATCTCTTGTTATTTATGCTTCAACATATTTACGTTCGTATGGTCTGTAACTGAGCACTGCAAAATAAAAAAATGACAAAAAAAAACAAACAACAAAACAGACAGGTAAACCTTTACCGATCTTCATTCAAAAAAATATATTGTTTCATATGTCTTTCTTATAAAGAATTTAGTCGGTGACAGTGGAATTGAGTCAAAATGTAAACAATTTTTAAATATATTTTAATCTAATTTGATAGAGACTTCACTAATTTTCATATTGTTGCCTGCTGACACTACGCTTGATTTCTTTTCCACCATGAATCATCTGGATTGTGTCATTATCACAGAACAAAGCAGATAATAAACGTTATAGAACGGTATATAATATGTGTATGTATGTTATAAATTACTCTTCATTTGCGTCTGTCCGTGCGCCTATGACCTTACTACACAAATGTTTACAATATAGGCAAATAAGTCATACCAATCGTAAACAATCACCGATTTTGACAAATTTGATATCAATTTATATCTTTCTCATCATTCTAAATCGCTGTGTGCCAAGAGAAATGTGTACAAATGCAAAATGAAAAAGTTGGAATTTTTGACTCGGTATCGCATGTGACTTTACCGATCTTCATATCCTTGTTAGGTTCGTCTACCCTTGCCGTCCTGCGATGGCAACAAGATACTTCAATGCTAATACTATAAATTTCAAGCTTAGAATTAAAGGCAAATAAGTCATATAATTCATAAACAATCGCCGATTTTGACAAATTTGATATCAGTTTATAAGTTTCTCATCCGACTAAATCGCTCTGTGCCAATAGAAATGTGCTTAAAAGGAAAAATAAAAAGATTCCTATTTTTGACCAAATATCGCTTGCGACTTAACCGTTCTTCATATCCTTGCTAACTGCCTCTACCCTTGCTGTTTTACTATACTACCACATATATCGAACGGATGGATGGACAACATCATAACCACATATATCGATGCTAATGTAATAGATCTGGCTCATAGAATTAAAGCTATACAATAGTATATAATATGTGCATCTATCTTATTAAGTACGTCTTCATTTGTTTGTGCGTGCGCCAAAAGCCTTTCTATACGAGCGTTTTCCACATTGGTAAATAAGTCATACCAATTGTAAACAACCAATGATTTTGGCAAATTTGATATCAATTTATAAGTTTCTCAACAGTTTCAATCGATCTGTGTCGATAGAAGTGTGTTTAAATCTATCTATGCCAATAGAAATGTGTACAAATGCAAAATAAAAACGTTGGTATTTTTGACTCAGTATCACTTGCGACTTTACCGATCTTCATATCTTGCTACTTGCCTCTACCCTTGCCGTTTTAGGATGGTACCACATACATTAGAATTGAAGCATAGAATTAAGGCTATACAGCAGAATATAATATGTGTATGTATCTTATTAAATACGTCTTCATTTGTCTGTCCGTGCGCCTATGCCCATCCTATACGAACGTTTTCCCTATTGGCAAAAAAGTCATAGCAATCGTAAACAACCACCAATTGTGACAAATCTGATATGAATTTGTAATTTTCTCATCAGGCTAAATCGATCTGTGCCAATAGAAAGTGTACAAATGCAAAACAAAAAGATGTTTTTTTTTTTTCCTGGATTCATTATCGCTTGCGATTTTACCGATCTTCATATCTTGCTACTTACATCTACCCTTGCATTCCTGGGATCGTGCCACCTACTTCGATGCTACTACAGTAGATTTGAAGCATAGAATTAAAGCTACACAGCAGTATATAATATGTGTATGTATCTTATTAAGTACGTCTTCATTTGTCTGTCCGTACGCCTAAAGCTTTCCTATACGAGCGTTTTCCACATTGGCAAATAAGTCATACCAATTGTAAACAACCACTGATTTTACTTAATTTGATATCAGTTTATAAGTTTCTCAACAGTCTCAATCGATATGTGCCAATAAAAGTGTGTTTAAAAGACAAAATAAAGAGGTTGTTATTTTTGACTCAGTATCGCTAACGATTTTACCGGTCTTCATATTCCTCTACCCTTCCCTTTTGCGATGGTACCGCATACTAATACTATACATTTGAAGCATAGAATTACAGCTGTTCAAAGTATATAATGTGTGTATCTATCTTATTAAGTATTGTTACGTATAGGCTCGTACAAAGGTAACAACAGAAAAGAGTCAAGCCAACAAGCTTTGTAAATTTTAACAAAATAATTCAGTTCCCTAGAAAACAATGTAAAAACAGAAAATAGGACTTACGGTTTGTGAATATAATCCAAAAATTAATCCTAAAATTGCAAAATATAAGTCCTATCACTAAACAGTTCTAATCGAATCCAGGTTCGAATCTCGATGAAATTCCAATATGGAAGCGATGACGTCAGATGAGGTTGTTGTACTTATGGCAACAGATCCTCGTTGAATCACAGTTTATGTTTCCGTATAGAATTCCAGAATAAATTTCCACTGAATTTCTTTGTCCCAGAACTTTTATAAAGAAAGTACTTGTTTAGTTTTCTAGCGAATAAATTATTAAATTCCAAAAAAATAGATGAACTTCAAAACAATTTGGCAACAACAAGATAAATACATTGTTCCCTCAAGGTGTAAGAATACGACTGAATAATTTTAATACCAATTGACTGTTTTAGCCTCGAGTTTAGATCACACGGTAGTTCACGTGATGGACTTACGTGGCACTAATTTGAACATCGCAATCGAAGCGCACAACCACTAAGCACATTCGCCATGGAAGAACTTAGTGAATCTTATTATTAAATTCAATAAGAAAAGTTGTTTACAAATTAAAACTCTCACGCAATCAAAAAATGACCTTAATTTTTATTTTTACTGTGCAACTGAATATATAATATCATCCCCATGCTAGAGTGAAATATAGTTTGTTTGGAAATGATTCTTGATATTATAATTCAAGTAACAACAGATGAACAGGTAATAACTAAGCTTACAAGTGAACGGTGGAAAGAGA
This sequence comes from Megalonaias nervosa, assembly GCA_016617855.1. NCBI lineage: Eukaryota > Metazoa > Mollusca > Bivalvia > Unionida > Unionidae > Megalonaias > Megalonaias nervosa. The sequence continues at coordinate 9,143 of JAECUM010093788.1, read as the reverse complement.
GACACGCTATAGAAAAAATAACAAGAACAACTGCATGCTTTGTAAGTATTTATTACGGACTCTAATTAATCGATTGAGCCATAATACTTTAGTCTGCCTCGAGACCATCATGAATGGTACCCCACCTCAACGCTTCAGAAGTATTTAGCTTAGCTGGTAATAATTTAGTCCCTTGAAATCTTATAAGGTGCAAAATACTAACCACTGTAACTATTAAATTGAAATAAAGGATAAGAAACTATAGTAACAAAAAATATCCGAATCGTAAAAATGTCATGTAAGTAGAATATAAACTTAATCATTTTTTTTGTTACTTGCAAGACATTCCAAAATAACGCTGTCTGATTAAAAAAGGTTTTGTAATACTTTCTTTAAAAATTGCACAGTGTATACAGTATGGTTGTACCGACTTTTATTTTTTTGTGACCATCCGTGTCATAAACATCCATCTTACAATGTACAATTACATTAGGCTGTTCCATCTACTAAATATAGCACGAATTTCACTTTGCTATGACTGTTGATGACTTTACTTATGGAATATAGTTTGGTTTAAAATTTGTAAGGTTGAAAGGGTAAGAACAACCCTTAACTAGACTATAGCTATTCCAGGTAAATATTTTCAAAGACAGGAGGTGAGAATCGTTTTATACATTTCACGATGGACCGTTAGACCACAAGTAAGACTCTGTTTTTTTTTCTTTCTGACGCCTGTCAGAAAAGAAAGAAAAAAAGCGGAGACCTACTTGTTGGTCTAGATGGACCAAAGGCAGACCACAGGGGCTCGTTAGCAAAAATATTAAGAGTATCCATCAATGGCTAGAGAGTGGTGCGAGCACTTGGGCTCGTTAGGCCTTCAGAGAAAATTAGAAGTATATCAATATATACTATCCGTCAATGAATCGAGGGCTGCGGGTCTAAGCTGTGACAACAGTTTTCCAGGCCTGGGGGTCTTATCTGTAACAATATACTGTTACAAGTTAGTCTCACCCTCGATTCATTGATGGATACTCCTAATTTTCTTTGTAACGAGCCCCTGTCGTTGCCGGGATGTGGGGACGCTCTTCCTCTACCCTCTATCCAATTAATACTCAATGTTTTTTTGTATTTTGTTTTTTTTTATGGAGCCCCTGTTAGGCAGCCTAGATTTTTTTTTTACCAGTGAGATTCAATATTTATTAGAAAAGTTATATAATATAGCACTGATCTAAGTTTAACAACTCGTTTGCAAGTATGGCCACATTAATAATCTTTCACATTTAAGGTACACATCAGCTACTCTTGCATTTGTCTATTACGCATCTAGGTGGGCGATCTCCAGCCCACTTTTTTATATTATCTTACCTAATATTCTAATGTTTTTTTAAAATATTCAAAAATATTGCATGTTTTCATTGATCTATATCAGAACTGAGGGAATTGGTCTAATGCAAGTGCTAATGAATGCAGTGGTAGGTTGCATGAAACTCTATCGAAATATATGTTTTAAGAGGATCATCAGTACCTTGTAACCAAACCACAGCAAACAAATCGAAATTCATTCTTTTTATCACATATCTCAAGTAATAATCACAAAATTAAAAAAACAACAAAACGTATTACTTAAGAAAAGTTTGCATATTGAGTCATATTAATTTGGAGTAGTTTACATAAAGATGTGAAAGAAGCACCCTCATTAATGCATTTTCTCAAGGAATAAGAAAATAGTTATGTGATACAGCTATTTGATAGACTAGTATATTTATCATTCCTCCAGTTTCATCCCTTTACTGTTTCCCTCACAAAATCATAGTTATCTCCTCTTTCTCTCCTTCAACTTCTCCTTTTATAAAATTGTAAATCTGTGCTCCAATAGATATTTTTACATGTTAACATATTTCATTATAATAGAGGGTCTCATGGGAGATTACTTTTGTAAACTGCTTGGGTTAAGCCTCTAAAAATAAACACTTTATTATGATTGTAGTTGTTAATATAAGGCCTGTTATTTACTTTACACCATAACTTGTACAATCTGCACAAATCTATTCTATAATGGTGACTGGCTTTGAAACTTTCAAGACAAGAAAATGTACCTATTCAAAGGACACGAGATGTTGAAGTATTTGTGACATTAATCAAGGATAGTGATGCCAACTCCTTCCATTATGCCATCCTTCTGAGACAAATCCAAGCTCTTATCAGAAATGCAGGGAATCATTTGAGTTATTTGTATCAAGCAGACTTCTTTTCTTGTCAGTGCATCACCATTTAACAAAATTCCAGTCAAAGAGCAAATGAAAAACCATTAATTTTTGGGGTCAAACATTAATATCTAAATTTTAATTGGTCAGAATTATATCCTACTTTTTATTAGACTATATTATTCTTGTTAGTTATTCTCTTCCGCTGTTTAAGTTTAGTAATCTAATAGTTATCAGTTTTTCATGAAGTCTTGGATTTGTATCAAACTACCATTTCTTGAGTTAGATCTGTAACCAAAATGAAAAGTGAAAGCACAAACTGAAATTTCGTTACACGTATGCCAAAGAGGTTCCTGGCATGGCAATACCTAGACTTGATGACAAGTTTGCATTTTCACTATGGTGTAGGATCAAGATTAAGATTGCATATAATAATAATAATAATAATAATAATAATAACAATAATAATGTTCCTTTAAAGAGGTGAACTCAGTTGCTCAAATACAACTAATTTCCGTTGAGGACCTTTACAATACAATGTTTTACTCAAGAAAATTAACACTTCAGATAAGCGATCAACAAATGCATAATAGAATATATTCTGAAAGTAGAAGGTTTTAACTTCAAATACAAATTCGATTTTCATCTTTCGAATGCTTATATTTTGTAAATGACTTTCATCAAGGTCATATTTGATACATAACTATTAATGACTGCTTCGATATAAATGTGGCATGTAGTAAGTTTACATCAGTATTATACTGACTCGTTAAACAATATTAGGTACAAAAGTAGAGAAACATTCATACACAGAATATATATATATATATATATATATATATATATATATATATATATATATATATATATATAAACAATTGGTACAAACTTTTATAAGTAGGCCAATATAAAAGATGCAAAACAAGCAGGTAATAAATTTAAAGAATAACACTGCAATAAATCCTAATACTCGAACTTGAATTTATATTGTTCTGGTTCAATAATGTATATATTTGAAATCACACATGTACGTTTGTTGTTAGGTATTTACTGAATCCGCAGGTTAAATGTTCATTTGAAGTGAGCTTCATATGTTTGCCCCCGAATGCTGCAGACTTCCTTTCAATTGTTCAGTTTGTTCACTAGTGTAACATTTAAGAATAAGAATGCAACTCAAATTGGTGCGATTACGTTTTGTTCTGACAGCTTTTTATCATATAATGTTGTGACAGTGATTTAAAAAGTCACAAACTGAAGGTGACATGAGTGTTTCAGGTTCGTGTTTCACACAAGATCAAATGTCAGTTACTGTGATGACAGCTTGGTCACACAGACCAAGTCAGTGGACATATGGTTGTGCTGCACAGTACAGGTGTAGCATTATTTTTTTTTTTTAAGAATTAGTCAATCAGAATAAACTCTGACAGTTAAAGTGACCTAAAATTATTTTGAGACCAACCAAGGAAAAGGTCCATGTGATGGAATTAGAGGTATAATTAAAAGGAAAGTTTCAACTGCTATTATTTGGGATGAAAACTTAGCAATATCAAATTCCACTGAACTCACAAACGTTTGTAATGAGAACCTTAAAAGGGTTGTTGGTTTATTCAAATCCAGGCAAACGATTATGTTGTGAATTCAAGAAGTTTCTACTGAGACAAAACTGTAGATCATTCCATCACATCAGTCACAAAACTTTGGCTGGGAATAGAAAACTGCATGATGTCTGAAGCACATGAGTTCTTTATCAGTTGCAAATGCAGGTTCTAAGCTGTGATTATGAAGTATATAAATGTGGATGAATGGATGGACATAAATATGTTGAAGAAATGAAATACTAAAGTCCTTAAATGACGTTGAGGAAATATCCCATTTGAAAGTGAGCAGGTTGACAAAAGAAAAGCCAGTTTATCACCCTTCAGTGAATGAGCTTTTTGCCATAAGATTTGATACAAGACAGTCACAATTTTGCTACTTTGCAAAGTGCGTGGAATAGATAATGACAGCATGATAAATGTAAAATATCTGGAAAGAAATGGAAAATAAAAATATTAGCATCCTGATACTCATGATGAATCTTGGCAATCACAACCTGATATCACCTGCAAACCAAATTCTCCTGATTTTTTTTTATAACTGGAACTCAAGTAAAATGTGTGTTTTATCTTACAGAAAACCAGAAGTAGCTATTTAAAGTGTACCAGTGAGTTTAAGAAAGTGAACAAGCAAATATGTACATGTGCATAATCATATGAAAGTTTCAGAATAAAGTCACTGGTGTAGTCAGAGCATACTGTTTTGTTGTGTTGTGCATTCTAAGGAATGCTAAATCTTTTTTTTTTAAATTTATGTCATCAATGTGGACTGAGTAATATTTATAGTGATTAATCACATACATCTTTTGATATATGAGATTGAAAATGTTCTGAAAGTGCTTGTAAAAGCTAATAAGTACAGTTATGCTGAAGTGGAAAGTTTCCTTGTGTATAGTGAAAACTACATAAAAAGACATTTTATCTTATCTGTGACTGATAGTGTTTGCTGATTAGACATAATTTCATTAAAATACAGGTTATAAAAACCGAGATTGGGTGATGTTCAACTTCTTTATACTGAAAAGTTTCTTTTTGTTTTATAGTGATATAATATTGTTTGTGTTCTGTCCATACCTACTAGCTTGATTATCAAGATGTTCATTATTACATTTTATTATGAATATTTCAAATAACACTGTTTCTGACGTATCCAAAATTTTTCTTACTTTTGGGCACACTAATTGCATTAGTATCAATTAGTAAAACAAATAACGAATTATTCATGACCAACTTGGACCACTTTTGCAAATACTATAAAATTAAGTTAATAGTGCATACATTTCATGTATTCATGACATTAATTTTATTTCCAAACCAAAACATGTTTTTTCATTAACAACTCTCTTAAAAAAAAAAAATACGAAGCACAAAACAATTGTTTCAAAACTATAATGGTCATCCCCAAAACTATAATGTCCATCGCCCTGCTCATATGTTTTTTATGTTGTGTCTTTGCTCTGTTTTATGAAACAATTCTGCACAAAGGTGATATGACTTTACTTAAATGCTCTCTTGTTTAGGTTTTCTATGCATTTACATTAAATGCAACAGTCTTATTGTGAAGCTGGTCAAAAAATATGTCACCTTTTAAAAAATCAGAAGTAATGGACAAAGAAGTAAAATGTACGCCGTAATTTTAGATTACAATAAACTGACAAAGAAAGCAAAAGGTATTCTTCGTGGATATGTGCAACATGTATGAAAGTTGATGTTTTTAAAGCAGCACTAAACAATAATGTCAGCTTTATTAAAATAAATGTTATTAGAACAAATCATTACAAACTTGAAACAGATAAAATTATAAAACGAGGACAGAGTAATTTGGACCATAAGAGATATTGCGAGGACGGAATTAATACATTAGCTAGTGGACACTATGCCAGTAGTAATTACAATGATATACTCGACGTTATATTTAATTAATTTTGTCTAACATTAAAAAATAATGTTCGAAAATTTAACATTTGCCAATGGAGTTAGTAGGAAAATTAAAAAATTAATGATCAACGGCCAAAAATTATCATTTAAATTTAATGATGAAATTTCACCTTTTTGTTCTGGTAAATTTGATAAAATAAAACTCTCGCTGATCAAATCAGATAACAGCAAATATTTTGTTTATCTTGAAAAGTTACGAGATGAACTTATGCTTAAATATGATAATCTTCACGATCCGATGAGTCAGGAAAAATAAACAAAAATAAAGATTGACCTGAACTTGTCGAAGGTTTTTGCAAAAGGTGGTAAGTATATTCTCACCAGGATAGCAATGAAAGAGCTATTTGAATGTCGTCGAAAAGTAAGCGGAAAAATTAAATTTTATTTGTATAAACACGATAACGAATTATTTCCGATGTCTGCTGTTGAAACATTAATAATTGCGGAAGACATTATCTAAGAAAGATAATTCTGCCTCTCTTCTTTGTATTTCAAATGGATATAGAGTTTTCTCCGCTAGGTTGAGACATTTTTCCTCGACAAACATTTAGTCACCTGTGAAAAAACTACATATTTTGTCACCTTGAGAAGTGGGTTGGTAAAAACAATGTCAGCGTAGAACCGTTTTGGAGGGGGAAGGGGGATTGGTAAAATGTCAGCGTAGAAGCGTTTTGGAGGGGGAAGGGGTATCTGGTCTAGAATCATCATTTCCTTTAACTACTTCTTCCCTAATGTATACAACAAGACATCCCCATGCTGTCTCTCTGTCCCTGCATAATGGTTTCTTGTGGCCTTGACATGAAAAATAGATTATCATTGTGGTTAACATTTAATTTGGTTTCAGTGAGTCCTAAAACATGTATATTGATTTCCTTAGGAGACAACATTAACTTAATCTGGTCTATTGTTCCCACTATACCTTGTACATTTAAGTGACCTATGTTAAAACCGTTTGTATTTAGATTCATATCAATTATATGTGATGTGATTATGATTTTTGACGTAGCTTTAACAATTTTTCAGTCATATCGCTACGATGTCTGCAGTGTGGCAGTTTATAGTGATGTCTAGCACTGAGGCATCATGCCGCAGACATGTAGCATGATGTCCCACCCAGTCACATTATCCCGACACCAGGCCGACCAGTCCTAACACTAACCTCTTAATGCTGAGCGCCAAGCGAGGCAGCTGTTAGTACCATTTTTGTAAGTCTTTGGTATGACTCGACCGGGGATCGAACCCCCGACCTCCCGCAGCCGAGGCGGACGCTCTAACCTCTAGGCCACCGGAGCGGTTCATATCAATTATATGTATGTCATGATACAATGGGGCACTCACTGAGAACGTCTCTAAAATACCTTTATCATTTTGGTTTTATATAAGGTGGCCATATAAATGAGACGGCCTCAGTATTATCTATGGTATCTGTGCATAATCTTCGTTTATTAAATGATATTGAGGTAAACTGGTGAGTAGCAACAATGAGTAAAGCAGTTTAGACATACATTGTTTGGTAAAATAAATAATCCTACAATACAAGTATGCATTTTCTAAGTTGTGCAAAACACTACTGATTAGTGGATATCAGAGTCTTTGCCAAGTACCAAACATTTTTCAATACATATCAATACTTGTTTTGCAAGATATAAACAAACAATTACCCTCATTCTTGTGTGCCTTGTTTGAACTATGTGTAGAGCTTAGTCAGCTGTTTTCAGGCTGCACAGCATATCTTCCTCCTCTTCACCCTCTGGTTTATGCTCCACGCCACGTCCTTCCTCTCTCTCTCCCTCCCTCTCTCTCTCTCTCTCTCTCTCTCTCTCTCTTAAAGGTCATTCTGGCCTTGAGCATGAAGGTGATCTGATTTCAGTCTGGGTAATAAACAAAATTTGTACATTTGAGTTTATTATTCGGTGTGTATCTTCTCTATTGCACACTATAATTGCTACTGTGGTCCAATTGTATGTTTAGTGAATAACAATATGTAAAAGTATTTCATACTTTGACAACTAGTGTATTCGTGATTACTTATCAGACTTATAGGAATATACTGCTAATTGAGAATCAGAAATTAATACATGCGAAGTTGTGATTTGATGGAAGTTTTCTAGGCTGGATCAGGTCAAGTGTTGACGGGTGGGTGGTCCAAAATTTGAAAAATTTCCCTACTTTCCTCGAATCAGCACCAAAGCAAAGTCTATGTGCCTATTTACTCAGTGTCCATAATACCGAATAAACATGCGCAAGAATAAAACGGTGGTCAAACTTCAAGTGACAAATGACTGTACGTTTGTGTGTGTACATTTGTATGATCTGGCCCTAAGTTTTGGACCAGGATTCCATACAACAGTCACATATTTTAATAAAACTCTTCTTGAAAACCAGGTGTATATATAGTACTAACTTTGAGAAGCAGAACACGAATTCTTTTCCGCTTTGTTTGAACCACCAGGAAGACGAGTGTCGTACCTGGTCATTCCGTACCCAAGTCGTTTAGTACCCAAGTCGTTTCGTACCCAAATGTGTCGTTTCGTACCACAAGCAATGGTCGTTTCGTACCCACGTTGCTGGTCGTTTCATACCCAATGCTATAGTCGTTTCGTTCATAAATTACGAATATAAACCACCAATATCATATATAAAAGATATTGCACACGTATTTGAAACTGTTTAAAGCTATTCAATGTTACTTTTTTCCTAGTGAAGTAAAGGCTATATATAAATGGAAAATAATAATAATAATAATAATAATAATAATAATAATATTATTATTATTATTATTATTATTATTATTATTATTATTAACATAATTAAGGGATAATATTATATGAATTTTACACGACATTGTATACCTTAACGGGAAGCGTAATTGAAAGTTAAGTTATCAAGTGTTAAAATCCACGGATATCAAGTAAGTTGAAGCTTTCAAGCTTAGTTCAGTTTCATACGTATTTGATTATTTATTTGGTTATGTTTTACTTTGAAATAATCACACGAGGTCTCTGCTATTCAGCAGTCTTTTGATTCGGAGAAATCTTAATCAATTCCGTGTCAAGAATTATTTGACATGAATTCTATATTTACTGGTATCAGAACAAAAGCTGAGAAGATACCAGAAAAGAAAAACGTATCCAAAACTGCAGGTGACAATATTCTGTTTGGGGGGAGAGTACCAGAACGGCGTTATCTCCTCCTCAAAATTGCTGAAACATTGCAGCAGCGTTTATAAACGGCCCGACAACTGACTGACAAGGCAAATTAATTGCATTATTATACAATGATTTGTAAATCTAAAAACAGAAATGAGTATAGAAATTATCTTTATTTTTTCACTTATGTAATACAATTCTGGAATGTACAATTCGGAATAATGCTGTTCATCATTTGTTCTTTAAGAAACCTGTCTGAGCTAATCTTTCGTCTTACT